>PVLD010031846.1:0-15304 GCA_004027595.1 Dinomys branickii
AATCCAGTCTTCTGTGGATGGGCACTTGGGTTGCTTCCACATTTTAGCTATTACAAATTGTGCTGCTATAAACATGGGTGCACATATATCAGAGTGATATGATGTTTTCAGATCTTCTGGGAAAATACCCAGAAGAGGAATAGCTGGTTTAAATGGAACCTCTAGACCTAGTTTGCGGAGAAATCTCCAAACGGCTCACATTCTTTTATTCTCATTGGACAAATCTCTCTGAGCTCCAGTTTTCTTGCCTGAAAAATGTGGAAGTTAATTTCCATGTCACAGTGCAATAATCAGATGACTTAGGTGAGGACTATAAGGTATGTAAGATAGTGGCTGATGTATAAAAAACATAAAATCCACACCACAAACCCCCCTACCATCACACACACACATACCTCATTTCTGGGAATGCGGATGCTACTGGGGATTGAACCAGTACCAGGATGGACTCAAATTTGCAATTCTCCTGCCTTAGCCCCTGATGTAACTGGGATTGCAGAGTGTGCCATACCTTTCAGCTCGGGCACAAACTCTTTAGATGTCTTCTTACAGCCTTATTCTGACACCTACGCTGGTCCCTATAACACTCATATGTAGAAATCTAATCCCCTGTGTTTAGTTATTAAGAACTGGGGGCCTTGGAAGTGACTAATGATGATGAGGGCTCTCGTAAATGAGATTATTTCCCCCCACTTTTTGAGACAGGGTCTCACTTTGTAGTTCAGGTTGGGCTTGAACTCACTATGTACCCTGGTTAGCCTTAAACTCACCGAGATCCTCCTGCCTCTGCCTCCCCAGTGATGGGATGGCAGGCATGCACTACCACATCTGGCTGATTACTGCCCTTTTACTGAAAGACAGCTGAAAGGGACTATGGGTCCCCTTTGCTCTCCTGCCATGTGAGGCACTGCAAGTTGCCATACGTGAAAATCAGACCATCACAGGGTACTAATCTCCTGAACTCTTGACCAAGCAATCTACCAATGGAGGTAATAATTTTCTGCTCTTTATAAATTATGCAGTGTAAGATATTTTATTTCAGCACCTCAAAATAACTAAAACACCCTACCTCTCACTCAAATGCATTGTAAGTATAAATCTAAGCTGAAAATTATACCAACGGGAGACCAAAATGGGCAAATAAATAGCTGCTGACCTGGGTAACAGTGCAGATTAACAACTAGGAGTAGTATCACCCAAAATCTCCTTATTGGATCAATTTTCAGAGGGCCTTTGAAAATAGCATTCCTGAGTTCTCCATATTAATTTGCTAGTACTATTTCATTTCTTACTATAACTACTCCATTTTAAATGTTGCACTTTATTATGAGTATATGAGAACTAAATAATTTGATAAAATCATTACAACAAAGTTAAAAAAATACCTTCAATGAAGCCAAAGCTTGGGGAAAATTTAGAAAAATACCATGTTATAGGAGTTAAGCAGATTTTAGGGATAAATTTGGCCAACAACACTGTCCTAAGTGGAAAATATTACTATTATATAACAGAATATGATAAAGTTTATCTTCACAAGATTGTATGTTGAAAGCAAGATTCATCATTCTGTCTCAGAACTTTCATGGCATAAACAAAAGCCATTATCTCTCATAATTCTGTGAGAAAGAATTCTATGAGAAAGACCTGGTGGACACTCAGTAACCGGGTATTGATGTGACTCAGATATGGATGTATGCATGACTATAAATCTGAACACAGAGTAAAATTTGAATTCCTAACTTGGCTAGCAATAAAGAAATGTTCATATAAAAATGAGATTTTGTTAATGCTCTGAAATTCAACAGAAGTAGATCTGAACTTTGACTTTCTTGTTTATTGGCTGGAGTAGCCTGTGTTCTCCAAAGATATAGGACCAATAGAATGTATACACATCTCCAAAGAGACTTCTTTTAAAAAATCTGCTAGTGCACCTGTGAAGACTTGGTGAGAGCAGACTGTGACACAGAAGCCAGCAGGCTGGGTAGCTAGGAAAGAGTAGCAAGCCGACCCCCAAGAAGGTGTGCCGCAGAACCAGGAAGAGTCCATGCTGCTCATGATGTCCAAGGCAGGGTACTGGCTGTAGCCCTTCCTATAGGAGTAGTCAATACTGTCTTCTGTTCAGCCCTTCTACAGAATCAAAGAGGCCCACTCACTGTAGGGAGGACAATTTGCTTTACTCAAAGCCCACTGACCCAAATGTGAAGGTCACCAAACTATCCAGAATGTTTGATCAAATATCTCAGTACCACGACCCAGTCAGGTTACCACACAAAATGAACCATCACACTAACCATGCAAACTGAAAGAAATAATCCACCTGCTCTGAATCTCAGGCTCTGCAAAATAAAGTTAAATGTTATTAACCTCTCACAGCACTAACATTATACATACATAGCCAGCACATAGGAGGCAGTGAACAAGTGTTCGCACTCTACATCCACATATTTTTATAATCAAAATCCCCGACATGTAACTGGTGTCATTAAAGTTAAATACAGCTATAGAAATGAAAGACAGAACAAAGGAACTATGTCTCGAATACGTGTGCTGCTCACAGAGTCGATAAAGGGCAACAAAACAGAGAGCGTCTAGTCCTGCTCGTGGTGCTCACCACGGACTGTGTTTTACAGGGCTCCTTTAACTTGATTTAGGGCCCCATTTGGTGCGATGCCTGAAACCATCCCTAGGCATGTGTTAATGATCAGTCATATACACTTTACTGTATGGAGCACTCATCGCTGTCAAAATCCTATGCGCGACAGTAAAACAGGCAGAGTTTCACTACTCAAAAAAAATGCTTCATTGTATTGCCCAACCAAAAACAAAGCAATATTAATGACCTTCCACTTGGATGATTAAAATAGAATTTTTAAGGGTGGATGAAAGTAGCCAGATAAAATAGAAGCTGCTCTTAGTCCCTAACCTTTCCTCCAAATTTAACCAAAGACTTTCTGAGGTTTGAGGAAGTTCAGAGTTTTCCCCCTATTACTCTTCATTTGTGCCTCTCTCTGCAGTTTTGGGTTCCAGCTGGACTCAAATATCTTCAAAAAACCCAGATGAGGCTGTTCTCATAAGACATCCAGCCGTGTGTCAAGACTTGAAAGGTCGAAATAGTTCAGATAAGATCTGGGCCCAGCAGCCAAGCACTTGGATTCATATCTGAACAGAATCTTCCAAGTTTTGCCCCATTTGCACCCCTACAACTGGAAATAAATATTTATTGCCTCTGATTAGCTCTCTGTGTCTTAAATACATCTGGATCTCACACAATGTTGACACATCACACATTTGACATTTTGCATGTTTTCATGGAGTTTTTTTGTTTTGTAAAATTTTAATAAATTAAGTTACAGTCAAAGGAGGAAATAAAGAAGAGGTTAGTGATTTATTTATACATTTGCCAATTACAGCTGTTTTTTATATTTAAAGATATGCAAGTTAGATTTAGAGGAAGAATTCACCTAATTCTATAGCAGATAGACACTTACAGTAGAAAACAAGGACTTGGAACTGGCATGGTGTGACAGGACTAGAATCCCAGAATCCTAGTACTTGGGAGATTGAGGGGTGAGGATCAAAAGTTCAGGCCCAGCCTGGGCAACCTAGCAACACAGCGAGACCTTGTCTGAAAAAAAGAGAAGAAGCTAAGCGAAGACCCTGGGCTTAATTCTCAGCATCGTACACCCAAAACACTGTGATTTGCTAAGTTCTTTTCCCCAGTAAAACTGGTATGTTTAAATGTTTAATCGGTAAATATTTCAGGACCTGGATGGAAAACCAAGAACAGAGTATTCATTTTTATTTAAAATTAAAGGAGAGATCAAGAATTCTGCCTCAAGACAGCAACTGGACAGAACATAACTCTAGAAATCCCAAAAAAAGGAGAGCAAAGGGTAAATCTTGACAGTGACGAGGAAAGGAAAGGGATCATCCTTAGGAAATTGTAACAAATTTACACAAATCAAAACTAAAGTGCAAATCTTAAATAATGTAGTTAACACAGAGCAGGAAAGGGTGTCCCAGAACACAGCAGGATGGCAGGGAGAAGAAAGGGGGCCCTGCCCACTGTGGATCTGACACAAGCACAGGATCCGCAGGTCCCAAGTCAGAGGTGAGAGCAAGAAAGGAGGACAGAAGCGTGCAGAGCGCCAGCCCGGGACCTGCAGCGGTCGTCCGATGCTTTCGTTCGCGCGGAAACCCGGCATCGCCTTGGGTAATCCCTGGGGGAAGCCACAGGGCAGCGGCTTATCCAACACCAGGGTATGATTCTTCCATTGCAGCACAAAACTCTTGCAGGGGGGAGCAAAGGACAAGGCAGAAATCACAAAGTCACTTATTCAAAAGCAAACACAGAAAATTATTAAAAGGGGGTTGTCTTGGTTACTTTTTTCTCGTTGCTGAGACAAAAACCCAACACCCAACATGAAGGAAGGAAAGGTTTATTTAGCTTACAGTTTGTGGAGGTTTCAGTCCATACTTGGCTGGTTCTGAGGCAGAGTGGCACATGGCAGAGGGCAAACTGTTCATGCCGGCGGACACAGCAAAACAACCAGCAAAAGGGAGGAATGGCTGCAAGCAGCCTCTTTTCTTCCCTTACATTGTAAACAGCCTACCCCCACCCAGGGGGGATGTGCCTCTCACACAGTCTCCATGCCCTCCTCTTCCACAGGCTCAGGATGTGTACAAAATAAGCACGGCTTCCTCCTGAGTCACTCAGCTAAACCTCTACACTCCCCGAGTTGACACAATGTATCAACCATAGCAGGAGTTCATCTAGGACATACAAGTTCCTTAGACAATCCTTACAATTATTGTAGGCCTGAGTGTGTTTTTTAAATTAAAAAGTTAAATTTTTATTATATTCTTTCAAAGCACACATCACAGAGTGGTAGAAACTCAAAGTAAATGATTTAGAGAAACCTGCCCCAGCTAAGTGATAAGAGGCAGCACCAACTTATTGAAGACGGGAAGCGGGCCTCCTTCCGGTAACTTTATGCTGATATTTCTGTGATTTAGGAGGATTCCCTGACAAGCACAAGTTCTTGTTTTGAATGACTAAGTGATACAAGGCACATGCAAATGAAATTCTAGTTCTGGAGAAGTCACCTCCTTAATACTCATATAGTCTTCCCTGGACCTGACTTTCCTCACCTCTGAATAGAGAATGACTTTTTCCCCTAAGGATCCAATTGCTTTACGGTCCTGAGAAAAGTGAAAAAAATATCTGGGAAATAAAGAGAAGAAAGATACTAGAAAAGGAAGGGTATTGAACTGAATAAATCTAATTAAAGGCATTCAGGATTCATGCTGGAAATACTAGCAAGAACAAAAAAGGGCTTAGGGAAAAAAGAATACCCTATGGAGGCAGAAGTAATTAAGTATAATAATGCTTATTAAGTACCTAGTAATGTAAACATTTCATGAAGGCTGGGAAGACAGCAGGAGAAAAGAGAGTCATTCTTCATATTCCTGATGCCTGCACCAATTAACATAGAAAATTTGTCAGGAAGCAGTGACTTAAGACCAAGCCTGTGATGAGTGAGGTAAGTCACAGGTAGCATCTAATCTGAGCCTGAAGTGTTAGGAATGGCTGCCCAGAAAGGAAGGGTCTTAGAAAGTGAGATAGTCAGCGTTAGCTCAGCAAAAGTGGTAATTAATGACTGTTAGAAAGAAAAGCTTAAGATCTGGGGTTCCAGAACTGCACTGTCAAGACTTACGTAGTCATTTATAAAAGTAAAACATGGTGAAATTTACAAATGAACAATATAAATTATGATAGTAAATATAATGTAAATATACTACATTAATATAATATGTAAACAAATGTTTACAAGCTTATAAGAAATCTCTTAAAACAGAACCAAGCAAGGTGCTGTTGAGAGGTTTCAAATGTGAGCTCTGAGTAGGAGCCAATAGAAGATCCAAAGACAGCAGGGCCTGCAGGTCACAAGCAACAGTCAAAGCCAAGGCGGATCTCGGCTCACTGCACAGGTTTGGAATGTAGAAGGTCCAGTCCAAACATCAGACTGAAAACAATACCACCCCTCACAAAAACCCACACACTTGCAGAGAAAAAAAGGTTTTGAGGGAATTTAGCAAACGGAATAGAGATAACTATCTGAAGCAAAAAAAAACACTGATCGGAAATTGAACTCTTTGTTTAATAAGACATGGGAAATAACCATACACATTTAAGCAGTGGCCAAGGATTGACCACAAGGGTAAAACACATTAAATAACCTATGAGTTCATTCACTGTATTTAGGAAATTTTTTTAACTTTGACTTTATAAGAAATGCATACATAATCCTTTTACTTCTTTGATAATTGGGGGAAAGTGTCAATAAATGAACATAGGCAACATGTGGAAGCATATTTTACAAACAAAATAACAGAAAATGACACAGTAATATAATGAGAAAACACTTGGCAGTGTACTAAGTGCAACATAGATATTAAAGTTCTTGTTAAAACACATGCTATTTGCTTCTTACGTATTTATAGTCTATAAGTAAATCTATCTACTGTGTGATATTATGTAAGAGAAAAAATGAAAAAGAGGAAGAGAAAAAAGATTATATCTTCTAAACCTCAGGTAGCATCCTTATTAATTATCAAAGGGCATTCAGAACAAGTTGCACAGCTGCCACCACTTAAAAAGTCATCAGGTTAGCAGTTGGGTGTAAAATACTACTGAGGGAGATAAGACACTAGTTTATCAAATTAAAACTCTTAAAAAAAGTTTTGATAGCATAAAACCATCTTCCAGTTAATGTTTAACCAATAGAACAAAGTTTCTAGGAAAACTCATAAGCATCTTGGGCTTTCTTCCCCACAGCGGTCCCATTCCTTTCTCTTTGTCTTGAAACATTCATTTCTTTCCTAACCAATTTAGAGACAAAAGGTAGATGGGGTAGAGATCCTGTCATTCTATTCATTCAACTGTATTTATCATGGTGCTAATTGGGCCAAGCACTGGATACTTTATATATCTATATATGTGGAATCATGGGACCTACATGGACAAACAGCCATGATTTCAATTGCCATTTGCATGGAAGTAATTAGCATGGAATTGTATTTCATTTTGTCCTCTCTTTTGACTAACTACAGTCTTGGTAAACATAAAACAAAAGATCAACTTTGCTACAATTTTGTGTAATGTTTTAAATGCAAATTAAATAAGTTATATTATTTTGAGCATTTGGAAAATGTCCAAAGATTTGATATCTTTAAGGTAAGTCTTCAACATTTTTTTGTATTTTAAATTAAATGCTTATTACTGATTACCGCAGTAAAATTTTTATTTTTACTAAATTATTTTAAATTATTTGTCAATACTGTATTTGTGATTTTTTTCAGTAAAATTAGAATTTGATGTGCCAACTTTATGATAATTAAGTCATGTAATAAATACATACAATGCCATGGGTAGATTGGAACTATATTACGTATTGCTAGGCTTTTTGTGTTTGAAGTATTCTAGCCTTAGCAATTTAAAGCTTTGGTGGTTTAGCAGATTGTATTTTCTGTATACAGAGAAATTTATACCAACCCTGCACACATATTACCCATTCTCAGGCTCTTCACACAACATGGACAGCACTCCTCCCATCAAAAGGATGGATCCGGAAAAGGAAAGAAAAAAGGGACCAAGCCAAACAAGAATAGAAGGTAAAATAGAAACAAAGCGTTTATAAATAAAGGAGAGGAAGGGTCATAGGGAAGGGGATGGGAAACAAGAAGCAAGATCTATTGTGTGCAGGTACAGACTCCCCATGATGAATGTGATCATTGTGTATATCTGAAATGTACCAATAAAATAAGAAGTTAAGAAAAAGTTAAGAATAAAAGGTGAGATCTATTTCTATCTCCTTGAATCTATATGAGAGTTTGTGACTGATCAGCCTAATGCAATACGGCAGAAATGATGTTATGCACCTTCCAGCACTAGGACATTGAAAGGTCATCCAAGTGCTTGTCTTTTGGAATCCAGCCGCCACGTTGTGAAGAAGCCCAGGCCACCTGGGGAGGGTACAGGTAGCTGCTGCAACCAATACTCTTAGAATCTGTGTGCCTACTCAGTTTTATGTAGTTTGTGACATACCAATACAATATTTTATTTGTCCAGTAAAGCTTTAAAAATGAACTGGTGTCTGGTCCAGTAAGTCAACTTAAAGTGTCTGAGACCCTTTATACCACCTAAGAAATGACACCATTACCAGGCACACTTGTGTCCCATTGAGGAAAGATGGCAAAGATAATGATTTATCAAATTAGCACCTTTGTCGTACTGGAGAAGGACAAGAATTTAATGTACCATCATCTTATAAGATGAGAAAAAACACAATTGATGCTTCATTGCATTTTTGGTGTACGGTTAGCCAGACATAGTAGAAGACACCTCAAACATATGCAATAATTTTTCTCAAAAACTTTAGAAGCCTTTGTAGGACTGTCTATAAAAGATGTCACTGAAAGAGCAGGTCAAAAGGAGAGAAATAACAAGCCTTAAAATCAGCCTCCTCACAGCCCACATGAAAGCAATGGGAATAAAGATACAGACATTTTTCTTGAAAATATCTTCATATGATCATTTGATGTTCTTTGCCTGTCATGGTTCTTGCACCTGAGGCTGAAGCAATTTGATACAACACGCTCTACTTCATAATGTTCTCTTAGCGTTAACTCTTGACCCAGTATAATTATCTAGCATGTTTTATATGCTCTCTGACCTATTAGTCTGTATTGTGATAATTAACTGAATAAGGTCTTATAAATACATGCATCTGATGCTGGAAAAATAAAAGAGGGGTGAAGGAAAGGTGGAAAAAAGAAATCAAATGTGTTACACACATGTACCAAGTCCCTACAGTGGCTACAATCTTTCTGAACTGGGAACATACACTAATAAAATAAATAAATACATATTAGCTCTTCTGCCTTCTGTTTTATCAAAATGTTTTGAAAATAGTTGATTTTTTTCTGTTGCACCTGTGACTGTTTACTTCTTGTTGAGAAAGAGGTCGTCTGTATTTTACTTCCACCTCTCTGTTCTATCTAAATTGCATTCATTGGATTACGGATCCAATGCGCTGTTTGTTATTATCTGATGTACCCTCATGGCGGCAATTAACTCTGTTAGCTACTCATCTTCTTATTATACAGTAGCATACACAAAATCTCTTTTCCTCAACATACACACAGGCACATTCATATTTTATAATTTCATTTTATTTGATGACAGAATGATGCTGAAAAGTACTTAACAAAGAATGAGACGGTGTCCTCACCTTAACCCTCCCTGCCTTCCTCTGGAGGGAGTGGGCAGAACCAGTCCTCACGGCTGATGTTCATTGTACCGGGTATTCTTCTGGAGACATCTAGCATCTAATTTAAATTTTCATATTCAAACAGAAATGGAAGACTTGAGAGGAAAATTAAACCTCCCTTCACTCTCAGTTCTCATTTTTGATAGCCAGTTATGGAACTCTGTTCCTTTTGGTGCTTATAATCATAGTGTTTATATTCACCGTCTACGTATTTATCAATTTAAGGTTGGTCTAACTGCTCTCTGCAGTGTGAGGAATGGGGAATTCTGCTGTATTACACTGCTTCTACACATCCCTATTCTCACACATTTCACTACCCCAGATGCTGGGGCTCAGTTTTATTAGCTTTTTCTTAAATTGCTAATCTGTGTCTTCAAACAAAACTGAGCCAAAAAAAAAAAAAAAAAACCGAGCCTTCTCAGTCTTGACCATCTATTTTAGGCATTATATCCCACTTTATTATGTCCAAGACTATATCATTTTACCTTCTGTCCTTGTAACTAAAAGTAACTTGACTTTGTCTGTAGATTATCTCAAAAACAAAACTTGGTGCTTACAATATTGTAATTACTTAAATGTGGTTTTTTGCAGAATCAAAAAGTGTCAAGGGACTGGAGCAGGAATTCTTTGCTCTAATTTATATTCTAAATCAACTACATAACTATCATCTTATAATTAATTCTCCTTTTAAAAAGATTCTGTTATTTATTTTAATTTACTTATACATCATTCTGCAAAGAGGATGATGTATCAAACCCCTTCTCCAGTTCTCTTCAAATTGCATACTAGCACTGAAATTGTCTTCCCTTTGGGAGACTGGACAGGACACTTTATTTTCAAGAACATCCCAGAGGACAGTAATCCTATTAGTGCTGTTTGTGTGTTAGTTCTACATAGAAATTGCTATGAAAATTAGGCCAGATGTGATGGCACACACTTGTAACCCCAGCACTGGGGAGGCTGAGGCAGGAAGAGAGCTGTGAGTTTGAGGTGAGCCTGAATTAGAGTGAGACCTTGTTTCAAAAAACCGGAAGAAAGAAAGAAAGAAAGAAAGAGACAGAGAGAGAGAGAGGGAGGGAGGGAGAGAGGAGGAAGGAAGGAAGGAAGGAAGGAAGGAAGGAAGGAAGGAAGGAAGGGAGGGAGGGAGGGAGGGAGGGAGGGAGGAAGAGAAAGAAAGAACGAGAGGGAAAGAGAAAGAGAGAAAGAGAGAAAACCGGTAATCTCAGATAACAGATAAGTAGCTGCAATTTTGGTACTAATATTTTGCAGAGAATGCCATTTTACTTACTATTGTTTGTAATAATAAGGTTGTTGTTTCATCCAGAAATACTTCCAAGAACTGTGCACATTCTTGGCACTGTTTGCAGCTCAGCGGTTACAGCTCTGAGCAGGGCTCCTCATGAAAGCTTTATACTGGTTGGCAGGGCAGAGGTGAAAGACAAGAAACACAGGAACAATTAAATAGATAATGAGTCAATTGCTGTTCAGTGCTAGAAGGGTGAGCAAGAGGGTGGGGGACAGAAGATGGGCTCAGAACGTTAAACAGGGTGTGCCATGAAGCAGGCAGGCCTCTTGGGAAAGCTCATGCTTTTTCTGTCTTTTACAGTTTATTTCAATTTATTTTTATAATTGTTTTAATTTCAAATGAAGTTATAGAGAAGTTTGAGGTCTATTTTTTCTGCATCATTTGAGAGTAAGTTACTGACTTAGTCTATGATTTCTGAATATTTTCACGTATATTTGCTACAAGACAGAGGCATTCTTCTACATAAGCAAAACACAAAATAGATTAAGTACTCTCTTTCATGGACCTCATTTCTCCCTGATTTTTTAATGCCTGCTTTGTTTTACTACATAAATTACGTAAGGAAGTCTTTGAGACATCTATGAGTGGTAGATTTTTCTGTCTTGCATGTGTAAAAGTACCCTTACTTTAATCTGAATTCTTGATTTGTAATTTGGTTAAACATGTAATTCTAAGTTCCGGATCACATTTTCTCACACCTCCCTGTTTAAGCGTACCACGTCCCTGATAGGTAATTGGATTTCCATTTATTAGAGGCAACAAATGAAGGCTTTTAGGATCTTTACCTTCCCCGTCTCAGTGGAGGTGGTTTCTTTCCCTTCTTTCACCTGCTCTTCATGCTGCACGCCCTTTCAAACTGAAGATGGATGTGTGCAGGTCTTAAAAAAAAAAACTTTCTTCTCTTGTAACTCCTGAGTGACAGTGCATTCTCTTTTCTCTCCAAAACTCTACATGAAAAATCTCAGCTCTGATAAATGAACTTCTAAGATTTTTCCACTCAAATGCCCTAGTCTTATTTTAGTTTATTTATAAGAGCTTTCTTCGGGGTTTTCTTCTAGCGTTTCTTTTGAACTTCTCTTTCTCCAGACATCATATTTCCAAACCTCTAATGTCTTTACTGTTTTCAACTGACTTTTTACATAACAGCCTGTTCTTGTCCAAACACAGACAATAGTTTCCCAAATCTCTTTATAGACGGTAATGAAGAAAAGTATAAAACTACGATCTGTGACCTGAAATATCTGTTTCTTTCAGGGTTGATTCATTGGTTCATATTGGTAATGTGTGTGGAGAGGAGAGGAAAATAGAAATGGAAAAGGGTTATTTTCTTTTTGATACATGTACTGGAATTCGTAAACTCAGAGATGATCTACTCAGCACTGTATCAGTCTGGGCTCCCTCCATCAGTACGGTCCTATCACATACCTAGCCTCTGACAAGAGAGGGACGGACGGGTGTTATGACCACTCAGGTAATTTTTCTTCATACTTTGTGAGCAGAAGTCAGGGAGTAAGCTAGGTCCAACCTGGGTTTTACTCCAGGAATTCTGAGCCAATTTCTTTGGTTCTTGTTCTCAGCATTAAGAACCATTCTGGCCATGCCAGAAGGAGGGGCGTTTGCACAGGTGTCTGGAGAACACTTAGCCTGACCACCACACATTGGCGCCTGGACCCCACGACACGAGTTTGGCAGAATCTCAGAGGCCCTGGCACCAGGCAGCGCTGCTCCGACCTCCACACAGCATCCTGGGTGTACATTCCAGCCGTGAACCTCCTCCTGCCTTTCTAAATATAGAACGTATTTTCCTCCTCCTAGAAACTGATCAAGCTTTATTGTTTGCGCCATGTCTCTGCCTGATTTGAGAAATACTATGAATGTATTTCTCTTGTTAACTTCCCATTTTATTTCAGTGGGATTTGTGAAAGGAAAACGATGCACGTTCAGAACATCTCCCCGACATCGGGGCTTCCCTCCCTCGGTCCAAGTCCTTTCTCCCCACCTCCTGCTCCCTCTCTGCTATTTACCTTACTCACACTGGTTCCTCCTGCTTTTTCTTCAAATGTGCGTTGTTTCATCCTTTCCACCTCTTCTTGTTTGTATCCTCTGTGGACTTTTTTGTTCCCTTCCATGAGCTTGACTATCACTTTAAGCCAGGGGAGAGAGCGCATCATTTTCCTGGGATTCAGTTTTTGACTACTCGCCATTATCGTTGATATTACATTTTATTTTTACCCAATATCAGGAAAATGCTCCATCCTCAGTAATATTTGAATTAATTCAATAATATTTTAAATCATTATTTAGCTAATAAAGCTGAGGGGACCTATCACTAGCTCTAAGGTAATCTTTCTGTACCATCTGAGCTTAACCCTGGGGATCCTCCTTACCACAATTTTTATGTATCTATTTTCTGGCAACACAATGCACACAAATTTCACCAACAGCCTCCCCTCAAAAACAGGAGACTAAAATATCTGAAAGGAACAGAGAGCTACAACAGTTTCCAGTTTTCAGTTATAATACAGCACAGTAATTCTATTTCTTACTTACGTTACTATAATCAAACTTCTGTCCTGTCAACTTTTTGAAGCTAAAACCCTCAAAGCAGAAGTTTTCACTTACCTAATTGGCTACCAATGCCAGTGCAGATTCAATCCATCTGTCCCTAAGTGGATATGTGTATGTCAGCCGGTCTGCCCTTGGTTTGGGCTTTAAATTGTCCTTCTTAAGCCTGATTTCTCATGGAAAGAAAGCTTGTAACAGTGGCTTTTCTATTCTGAGCATTTCACCTCCATTAACTTCTGATGCTAGACATAGGGTCTATGTAATTCTTCCAGGATGAAAAGAAGGATTTCAGATTTGCTAAGGTTTGCCGACCACTTCCAACTCTACAAGCACAGGACAATGACTAAACAAACAGTTCTTTGAACACAGTGTAATTATTTGGGCCCCAGAAAGTGTATAATCTTAACAGAGGTAGTTCTCCCCCCACCCTAATCATTCACGTAACCAGTTAATGCTAACATATTCTTCCAGTAGAACCATGAAGCTTCTTCTAAATTGAGAAGATGTAGACAGATGGGATTTCCACAGATTTGGAATCACCTGTCAACTTTTCTCTGGATTTTTCAGTTGAAAACACTTCTTTGGAACAATAATGTTAACAGTGATAATAAAAGCCACCGTATGCTGAGGGCGAGGCTCTCAAATTCATTAAATAGAAGATTTCATTACTTTTGCAATGACTTTGTGGGTAGCCTTATTATGACCCCCGCTTTACACACAAAGAACTCAGGCTCAGAAAAGTTAAATGCCTTACCCAAGCCATTTGCCAAGTTCATAAATAGCAGAGGGAGAGTCTGAACCCAGAGAATCTGACATCAGAATCCACATTTTTAGCAACCAGGCAAGGACAGTAGATAGATGTCAGAGGAAAAACTGAGTCTGATTTGATTGATAGTTGAAAAATAATTCAGTCTCCAGGGTCCGGCAGAGAGCCCACTCCGAGCAGCAGTAGCAGCCACGCGCATGTTAGAACGTGGATCGTGTTTTCGGGACTGCACTGGCCTTCCGGGGTGGGGGGGGAAGCAGGCGTTATTTACCTGTGTGTTTGTGACAACTCTCAGAAAAGCCACGTATCACTTTGGTTAGAGAAATGCATACAATGGGCAGCTCCTTCCAGCCGTCCACATTAAGGCTATAACAAATCACTGCTTGTGTTTTGCTTTTAGTTTGACTCTATCTTCTTTCTTGCACACACAGACAGAGACAGGTTCTTCTTTAAGAAATGAAGAAGTAGCATAACAGAAAGAAGATTTATAAGCAAATGGTCACAACTGGAGACCACACTCTTAAGTGAAATAGATCAGGACTTCCGGGAAGATGGCGACCGGGTAGGCAGCAGAGAGAGAACCTCCCAGAGGATTACCAAACAAACAATGAAATATAGCAATATGAAGACAGCAATAAGGACTTCCGGGAAGAAGACGACCAGCCAAGAGAGCGAGTGTGGAGGGAAGACCGGCTTCAGCTCCTGAACCCGACAGAGAACGCGCTACCGGGACAAACTGCGCCAAACTGGGCAGCGCTCCGGGATCCCACTCAGAACCCCACCCCCGCAGCCAGCGCTGTGCAAACTGGAGCAACAGTGACCGGCCGGCGGGACTTCTGAGTCGGGGAAAATCTCCATCCAGGGAAAAACATCTGAACGGCACTCCTGTCTGCACGATCACAGGGTGAGTTAAGTGCGCACTCTAACCGGTTTTTCCTGAATCGGGAAGAAGCTCAGCCCAGTGAGAGACATCAAAGCAGCTTTAAGGACTGTGGGATCTCCCGGGTGGGAAGACCTACTTAGGCACCCCAACGGGTTTTGTGAGGGGGGAAGGAGCTCCACCCAGGGAGGAACACCTGAGTGGCCTATCTGCAAGAATCCTGGGGTGGCAAGCTGTTTATTCGCCCCGGCCAGGACTTGGGGTAGGGAGTAGAAGCGGAAATCTCAGCAGACAGCTTAAGGGACATTCTCCCAAAGAGAAGTAACCATTGGAGCAGTCTCTGCAGCAGACCTTTGCCTGCTGAACTGTCTGTGGAATCTATAGCTCCACATTTTGAATCTGATACCCAAAAATGGGAAAACAGAGGAACAAAACGCAGTCTCAAAACTCAACCC
>PVLD010031847.1:0-15305 GCA_004027595.1 Dinomys branickii
TGGATTTAAAAATTGTGGCATTTTTATATAATGGAATATTATTCAGCTATAAAGAAAGACAGTTTTGGGGACTTTGTAGGCAAGTGGTCAAAACTGGAGCCTATACTCATAAGTGAAATAAATCAGCGGTACATGTGCAGGCAACGTGTTGTATCACTGGTGTAAGAACCTGAGGGTGGGAATATAAACTAAGAGACATGAAGGAAATCTGTTCAAAAACAAAGAACAGATGGGACGAGGGAAAGGAGAAAAGAAAGAGACAAAAATCTATATATGTATATACATATATGCAGGAGGGCTAACATAGTTCTACTATTGTATTGTATCACTTAATGCTAAGGAATGGTTGATGATGGGTTGTTTGATCAATCTTGTATGTCTGTATGTTTTATCCTGAACACACACTTCGAAGATATCAATGTGCAAGGTAGCAACTATTGTTGGTTTTGTTTGGTCTTTTTTTTTGTCTTTGGTTTTTTGTTTTTTGTGTTTTTCTGTTGTTGAGAGGATCGATTGTCTGACCAATTTTGCATGTCGGTATCTGGGTTCATATATATACACTTCGAAGATATCAATGGGTAGAGCAGCAACCACTGTTGAGTCCATATCGCCTTGTTTGTAGATCAGTTTTGATTGTACTATTTTTTGTGCTGATTTGTCTCTGTTTGTTGATGTGTTTTTGTGCTTTTATTTTTTGAAAAATTAAAAAAAAAACACTAGGATTAGAGGTCCTATTAGACCCAGTTATTCCCCTTCTGGATATTTTCCCAGAAGAATTAAAAACATCATACCACAGTGATATATGTGCACCCCATGTTTACAGCAGCACAATTTGTCATAGCTAAATCTTGGAAACAACCCAAATGTCCATCAAGTGAGGGATGGATAAATAAGATGTGGTATTTTTATGTAATGGAACATTACTTAACTATAAAGAAGGGTAAACTCAAGGCTTTTATAGGTAAATGGAACCAACTAGAGACCATACTCATAAGTGAAAAACACCAGACTTGCCTGTGTAAACATCATATTGTCTCCCTAGTGTAAGAAACTGAAAGAGTAAATAGGATCCAAAAGGTACAATAGATATAGTGACAGGGAAAGAAACTGCTCAAAAAGAGAGAACAATTGGGGGAAAGGAGAGAGAGAGAGGGAGAGGGAGAGGGAGAGAGAGATAGGCAAAAATAGCTAAGATAATTATACTACTAATTTCTAATAGTTCATTGAAAGGAACAGTTAGTGTTTATATTGTTTGACCAATCTTACACACCTATATCTGGTCATCTGAGCAACTACTTCGAAGATAACAATATGCAATTTAACAACCACTGTTAATTTCTATCATTTTGTTTTGAAATTCTGTATCTTTTTATTGGTTTCTATTCTCTTTCAAATAAAAATTCATTTTAAAAAATTAAAGCTTAATACAACTTAGATTTGACTCTGTGAGGTGATGAGGTAGAGCTCTTCACGAAGATTCACAAAGCCCTTGACTATCACAGTCACCGAAGAAATGTAGAACTAAATTCAAAGTTGGTGTTTTGCTTTTTATGTCTCTTTGTTTGCAGAATGAATTTAATGACAAATTTTGGGGATATCTATCTTGAAATGAAAACACTATTATCAGTGGGACTGTCCATGTGACACTTAAATAAACAGGAAACAGAGACGTGAGACCAACGGAGTTGCCATGGGTGGTGGAGAACTGGACGTCCTCGTGAGCATGCCGTGTCCCCCGGCTTGATAAGCAACATTGACTGTAAACCTCAGCCTGGGTGGCATCAATGGTCAGAGGTCAAAGTGAAATACTCTCCTTGCACTTAATAAAGTTCAATTTTCTTGTTTCCCTTCACTATCGCAAAAGACTGTCAAAGTGACTTTTTGGTTTGGCACTCAGCTAAGAAAGCACTCAGCCATTTTCAAGTTAGTAAGACTCAAGAAGTAATTGCTTTTCTAATCTCCACAGGGGTCTTTAGGGCCAGGGGTTTGATTACAAACATAACCTTAGCTCCCCAAGGTGGTCCTGTAGCTTCCTGGTGTCCTGAGCATTTACACATCCTTTGCAACCTCTACCGCTGGATCAGAGACTCCTCTGAAACAGTCATGAGGTTCTGGGGGGAGGGGGTTCCTGCTGCCCTGCGGAGCAAGAGGACCCCATGGGTGGGGTCTGGGCAGCGCTCCTTTTCCCACGGGACTCTCCCTGAGCTCTGCTCCCTGACTCTGATTCTCTCTTGGATGGAATAAATCAGTGGCTTGCTTGCTAACTAACCACCAGGGTGAGATGAAAAATTTATATACAAAGGAAATTCAGGGACAAATCTCATCAAAGGTCAAGATATTCTCTGGACTTTCCCTCATCACTCCTGTTTCTGGTCAGAGTTTATCCACCCCGAGGTAGCCTCACTTATCTGCCTGGCTTCTGCCTCAAGATCCAGACAGTCATTCCACAAACCTGCATGCCGTCCTTCTGACCATCTCTCCCAGAAAAAAGTAAAATAAAATAACCTAGCGAGAAGGAAATAAGTTAGGAGGACTTTGTTAAAGATGAGGAACAATCGCTACCTTTCAAAATTTCAGGTGAATGAATTTATAAAGCAATTGCTTGGAGTTGTTTCTGCATCTAATTAAGAAGAGATTCACTTTTGGTGTTCTTGACCTAAGGCATGTGCTCAGCCAAAGAAAGTCTTGGGCAAGATGGTCCCCTACCCTGTGGTTTTATGTTCAACACAGGGGAAGGGACTTGAACTTACCCCACCATCTGACTACAATGTCACAATAATGTGAAAGTAAATACATGGGATTGACAACTGAAAGTTTAGTTTCTACTAAAATTTTGGAAAGGAAATAAGTAAAGTTGTCTTCTAGAAGGTAAAATGTGATCTCATCTACAGGGAATGAAAGAAATTAAACACCATGGATATAAACCTAGGGATTATAAGTATTGTCCTTGGACAGCCACCAGACCTTCAGGGAAGGGTGTGTTTGATCTCTGGAGGCAGGACTATCACATAAAGGAAACGAGTCAATTTTACTTGTCCTGTGAAAAGACCATGTGAACAAAATTGGTTGTCCAGTGTGAAGCATAGAACAGGGGATCCAAGGATCATAAGGTAGTAATTTTTGTTATCTATATCTTAGGAAAAATTTGACAGAAAAACAAACATAGATTATTTAAATGCATGCTCTGTTAGGGTAGAAGTAATTCACAGGGTCTTGTCTCCTAATAAAATATCCTCCTAACCTACTCATAGACTTTCATTCACCACAGTATTTACAAAGAGAATTTCTAATTTCTAATGTAGTTTCCCAACTACTTCAAATTAACAAAAGATATCCACATATGAATACAGCTTAATCATTAAAAATAAAACTATCTTATTCCAATAAAGTACCTTCACTGGTATTATGTAGAGTGCAACAAATACATTCCATAGGTTGTGCTTAAGATAAAAATAGAGGATGTATATAAAATACCTGGCATGGGCCTGATTCATAAGAAATGTTTGGTATTTTTCCTATCCTTTGCCCACTCCTTACTTCTGTTTCAATTGTAATAAACTAAAGGTGTAGGAAAGTATTCACCACCTGACGTGGGACACCTGCTTCGTTCTCTAGCCCTGAGTAGCTCCATCTTTGGGTGACTCACTGATGCTAACCAGCCACCAGACTCCTGAGGGAAAGCAAAAGTTGGGATGAGGTAACATCCAGTTTCAATTCTATTTTAAATAGTCAGAGACTGTATATTTGAGATGAGCCCTCAAAAAATGATTTTGAACCCATTCAGCCAAAGATTCAATTATTCTGCTTAATTGATCATTCTTAACAGTAAGTACAATCAAATAACTTAGGTAAACTTTCAGGTTAACAAGGCAGCAAATTAGCAGTACCTAACAGTCTTCCTTGTAATTTCCTGTTCAGATACTCTTGAAAATATGTGAAAAGATAAAAACTGACACTGGTAAACTAAAGATAAGAGAAGATATGTCAGAGTTCAGATGGAATTTTCACTAACTGCATCACTAATGGAAAAGGATTGAGAAACATATTCCTGGACGGCACAAACACTGCCCTTTGAGCCAGGACAGAAAGAACCACCCCAAAGCAAGAGGAAGACTTTGACTCTCCCCACCTCCCTTAACTTCAGGACAAGGGGTTTGGAGTTGTTTCTGAATCTAATTAAGAAGAGATTCACTTTTGGTGTTCTTGATCTAAGGCACTGACACCATCACGATCAGGAAAAGACACCATCCCCCACCCAGGCGGTGAGATGTACCATCACAGCCAACCTACGTTATAACCTCCCCACCCCCATCAGTTTTATTTCTATATCCATTCAGAGGCTACATTGCCAAAAAGCAGTCAGAAGGCAAGTCTGGGTAACAGTGTCATGAATACCAAGTAAGCGTGGGGGACAAAGCGAAGAACGGTTATCTTTATGTATTGCAGTCTTATAGGAGTTGCATTTGAATCATTGTACTAAGTCCCAGTTTCCTCCCAGCACACATATGCCATGCCTATCATGTCTCCTATGAAAAACCGTTACCCCTCTGTGGTGAAATCTGTGCTGGAAAGCTAATCAGTCCCAGGGTGGCCAGTGAGGGAGTCTAAAGTTACACCAGTCACCGTGTCTATTGCTAACTCAATACTGAACTGATGAAATTATTTGGAACATTAGAGAATGGAATCTTTATACTAAAGACTCCGTGGAGAACTTATTTTTAAAAATTATCACTGCAAAAGCAAATAGAATGATTCTTTATTTATAAAACAACTATTTCAACATTTTGACTAGTCTAAAATTCTCAAGCTCTATTAGCATTTGGTAGGCATTTCCTAACTGACCTGCTCATGTGGGTTGTTTGGATCATACCTTTCCACAAAATTCCTCGAAGACACTGGATTAACTAGCATAACTATATCACTTTTAATAGGTCTGTCAACTGGCATATAGCAGATACAATTTGTCAACTGTGTGATTGAATGTATTCTTAATTTTAAAGTTAAGACCAAATAGAAATCCCTGTTGTGTTCAATAATGCATTAGACACAGTTCAGTCTTTTACCAGAAGGATTTGGGTCTATTTTCTCTTAAATAAATCATGCTGGAAGAATTATGGCTATAAAAGGCCAACTGGTGCTAGAGAGGTTTACAGTCTAAATATTTCCTTATAAAATAACAACCTGAACAGATGAAAAGCAATTCAGAATTTACCCATGTTTTACTTTACCATGAGGGTAGAGTAGGTAGGTACATTAAAGAAGCTTTACTTGTCCTCTTAAGTTTAGATATCTATTTTAATACGTGTAACACTTTAGAAATGCGTTAATGATTAAGAGCTCTCACCCCTTTTGTACTTTCAATGATCTCTCTATTAAAACTGAGAGGTGGTAGCATCACCAGCAGAAGCATTTGAAGCTCACACTTGCTGGGCCTGCACTTTTCTGTGGGCCATGTACTGTGCTAAGTGCTTACATATGATATCGCTTACAAGCTTGATGGTCATTCTAGGAAATGGGTACATGATTATCCCCAGCCTACAAAAGAGGGACACAAATATCAGACATCTGAGAAACCTTCATCCAAGAAGAAAATCTACTAGAGGAGAAAGATGTTGGCTCAGAGAATGCTATGATAAATCAAGTTTTTGTATAATCAAAAGCATTTCTGTCCTCATCAATTAATTAATGAAACAGATGTTCATTATGGGCCTACTCTGACAGTTTTCTAAGCAGTTAGGGCCATCGTGTGGCTGACTTCCTCCAGGACGCGAGTAGATGAACATGTGATAGTTTCTGTGACGAAAAACTAATATAAAAAGAGATATGGGAGGAACAGTCAAGAATAATTTGAAAGATATGGAAATATGGCAACGGGTCTTCCATCTGAGGAGAGAACATTTGAATAGAGAATTCAGTGAGCACAGGAGTACAGTGTAAAGAAACCCAGGGAAACACTCCAGACAATAAACAGCAGTAGCAAAGCCCTGGATGAAAACCGGTGGGAAGTTCAAAGAATGGAAAGAAGGCAGTGAGGCGGAGCCAAAACCAGCACAGGGGGGTTGGAAGGAAGTTTGGAGAAGCTTCCACGGCGGACTTTGTACGGTCTTGTGACAGGGACTTTAGATTTATTCTGGGTGAGAGAAGAAGCTCGTGAGGGGCTCATCCAAATATTTTTCCTGGACACATAGCAAGGTGAAACACTGCACTTAGTCTAAGCCCTGTGATTGGGAACCAGCCAAGGGGATGTGAGCAGAAGCGATGTGCCCTGTTTCTGGGACCAGACAACCCAAGTCACCCATCCATGCATCCTTCTCCTTTTTTGTTGCCTGGAATTGAAGTCCGAAGCGCAGCCTTCAAAGCGGATGTTGATGGCGGCAGAGCCTTTATCACCTGGGGCTCTAATGACCACATTGAGGAAAGCCTGGCCAACAACCAGTTCTCTCACCCAGAACTGCTTTGTGAGTAAAGAAGTAACTTCTACTTTGTTGCTCTGTAACTTATTTGAAGCCTGTGTATTACCACGACCTAATCTACTGGTAGTCATACTTTCCTTTTCACTATAGTACCCTTAATTTCCAGCTTAGCATGTGATTACATGAAATAAAGATTTATATATTTAAGTCCTCCTTACAGCTAAGGGTGGAACAAAACTAATATGTGGTCACTAAGAAGTGAGTAAATGATACGGACGTTGTCAGTGTCGCATTCTTATGGGAAGGGGCATGCCCTCCATTTCCTACTTCCTGCAGCTGATAGCGAAACCATCTTGCATTGTGTGGGCAAGGGTTGGGGACTATCCACAGAAGAGCAATCAACTAGGAGCACCCTGAGAACTGACCCATGGAAGCCCTTCCATCTTGTTAAGTCTGCAGTTGTCCAGGGTGTTTATTTCAACATTCACCTTTACATCTCTAAACCAGTATTTTCCAATGTAGGGCCATCCCAAAGAGACCAATTACCAAGCACCCCCAAATTCCTTAAAACCACCCCCTCCACCACCCTAGAAGTAGGGAAGGACTCCATTGTGTTATGAAGTTGAAGATGAAATCATGGGTCAAAAGGAGGCAGCTAAGAAGTGTGTTTACTGGAAGTACAAGAAAAAAGAAAGCTCCCAGTAGGCAGGAGGGGTCCATGATTTCGTTCTTTAACTTTGTGACACAATGGCCTGGTTTGCATGGAATCAGTAGTTTCTGATTTGAACAATTGGCCAAGCATTATTGACTGGTCAGGTCCATACTGCCTGTTGCTCTCTGAAAGATAAGAGAGGCAGTTTGATTTTGTAGAAGGAAAAGAGGATTTATTCAAAGCAAGCTCTGAAGGAAACAAGGAAGACTTGTCCTCAAATCTTTGTTTTCCTTTGTTGAGGGGTGCATTGACTTTTATATGAGGAGAAGAGGAAGAAAGCAATCAGACAACAGACAGGAAATGTTCCATTTTCCTGCTGGAAAATTTTCATTTTCCGCCAGCTTCTTTGGCTCCTTGCAGCAACATCTTCCTTCCAGCTTCACCTGCTAGTTTTCCAACAGAGGCACCAGTGCTCTGTCTATTCATCCGAGCTGCCGAAAGGGGGCAGTAGCAATTCACACTCAGCATGAGGAAGTTTGGAGAAGTAATTTATCTTGTTTTAAGAAAACTTAGTTTTTAAAGATCCATTTTACCCTCTCAATTATAACTGTGCTACTGAGATGGAGAACTGAAGAAGCACCATGGGGAAAGAAATCTAAGTTCCCCCTGGGTGGTGGTCATCCAAGCCAACATGTGAAGTGGCACTCTTGGGGATTTAGAGGTTTTCAGCTCGGAGTTTAGAAAAGATGTTGAGGCTAGCAGTGCAAATTCAGGGTAATCAAATTAATAAACTTATACTAACATGCCAGCATAATCTCAAGGTCTTTGTTCATAGTAAGAATCTAAGGAATATAGAGGCAAAATAATGTTGGGTTGTCTGAAATAACATTGGGCATTTTCCTAGTTCATAGCAAAATTGGACTTCACACACATTTTTGTTTATTTTAATTGGCATATAGAACAATAGATATCCAGCTCTGGGTCCCTAGTTAATGTAAATACAATTTGCAAGTTCTGCTCAAACTTTTTGAAATAAATGGAAACAAAGCTTTTGTAGATAAGGAGAGGAAGCGGGGTTAAGGGAAAGGGGAAAACAAGAAGAATCAAGATATATCATGTGCAGGTTCAAATTCCAAATGAATGTTACCTTTACGTATATCTAAAGTGTACCAATTGGTGAATTTCTACCATCTTGTCTAGTGAAACTCTGTGTCATCTCTAATGGTTTTTAAATTATTTTTTATTCTTTTTAATGGTTTGATCAATCTTGCATTCTTACATCCGATAATCTGAGCAACTTCACTGAAGATAACAATGTGTACTATAACAACCACAGTTAATCCCTGTCACTTTGTTTTGAAGCCCTGTGTCACTTTTTATGTTTTTGCTTTGCTTTTCTTTGTCTGTGATGTTGGTATTTTGCTATTATTCTTTTTTTACTATTCTCTTTAAAATAAAATAAAATGTACCAATAAAATTAATTTATATATATATATATATATATGTATATATATACTTGAAACAGTTAAAACGTGTAGGCGTATCTTTGAATGATAGATGACCAAAATAGACTATGAAATGGTGAGCAGCTAGTTCTTCTTTAATTCCCAAGTGGAAAAAAATGTCCTATGTTATTCGCACTTGTTTCTTCTCATGCTCCCTCATTTAATCGTGCCTTCATTATCTGTGCTACTTTATATCCCCTTTCTCACCAGGTCTCGGTATTAGCTTCCTAAGGGTCTTGTAACAAATGACCGCAGAATTGGTGGCTTAAATGACAGCAATCAATCTTCTCCTACTTCCAAAGCCAAGGTGTCCCCAGGGCCATGCGCCCTCTAAGACTCTGGGGAGAAGCTTTCCTGGGCCTTTCCAGCATCGGGGGCTCTGGCTTCCACTTACCGTGGCCGGACACCTCCAGCCCTGCCTCTGCATCTCTTTTCTGTTTCTCTTATAGATACTCTTGTCACTGATATTGGTCCCCCAGATAATGCAGGATGCGCTGACCTTGCAATCCTTAGCTAATTATATCTGCAAAGACTCCTTTTCCAGGAAAGGGCTTATTCTCCATTTCCAGACATTAGAACATGAATGGGGGTAGGCGGGTATTTAGCCATGGCAGTCTCAAATCTCACCAGTCGCTACATTCATTTAGATGACTTTATAAAAAGCAGATGCTTAGACCCTGCCCTTAGACGTTCTCATTACGTGGGTGTGATTTGTGTGTGTTTTATGGTGGGAGACGGTAACTTCACAACACAAGTGTGGGCATGTGCGTAATTTTGACAGTTGTCACCCTCCATCCTTTCAAGACCTTAGCTTCTGAAACTGTCATTTCTATCGATTGCTCATCAAT
The DNA here is from genome assembly GCA_004027595.1 of Dinomys branickii. Lineage (NCBI taxonomy): Eukaryota > Metazoa > Chordata > Mammalia > Rodentia > Dinomyidae > Dinomys > Dinomys branickii. The sequence goes on from PVLD010031847.1 coordinate 9,419, forward strand.
ACAATACAAAACCGGATAGTATCAAGAATGGCAAAATAGAACTTTCTAGGCTTGGAAATCAGACAGATCTGAGTTTGAAATTTATCTGTATCATGTAGTATTACATAAATTCTCCGAGCTTCAATCTTCTCGTCTGTGGAATGGAGATATTTGCATTGTAGTGCTTTAGCGGTGACTAATAGATAACATCTATAAAACCCTAGGACATGCTCATTGATCAATTAAGTGAAAACTACTATTAGAAAAATGTGGCAGTCTAGGTTATTCCATGTAGTTATCATGAATTCACTCAAAATAACTCATTAACTGTATCATGATTTACATAATTTTAACATTCAAAAGGGAAAGTCTTTATCAGTTTGGGGATTGGAGAAATTTCCAAATAGTAAGAGGATATGATAAAAAAATACTACTTGGGTTTTCAACTCTCATATAGTTATAGTTTCCAGAATCCTAGGTAAATACAATAATCTCTAATCTCTAATGTTTGATGGAGATAAACCCCTGCTACAAAATGAATTACTTTTTCTTCCTTCTTTCCTTTTTCTTGTTTGTGGTGAGGGGGATCAAACCTGGATCCTTGCATATGCTAGGCAAGTGTTCTACCCCTGAGCCCCTGCCCCAGCTCTGAACTGTGTTTTGTGTCCCCAAAATCATATATTGAGCCTTAGCCCTACTGTGACTGTATCTGGAAGTAGAAGTCATTAGTTTAAATGAGTTCATATGGTAGGAGCCTAATCCAGTGAAACTGGCTTCATATGAAGAAAAAAGGTTTATTTAATGGAATGCTCAGATCCATAGTTTCTCTTAAAATAAAATCAATATTTTCTTCCCTGAAAACATATTTACTGTTTCTATGAGTAAATTCCTTGACCTCCTGGGTGGATGGATTGTTCATGCCTCTGCTCCAAAAGCTTTGATATGCACCATTGTTTTCCGAATATTCAGAAAACTTGCCAGTCCGTGCTTGCAAAGACCTACCACGCCTTGGCTCCTACTCCTTGGCCCGGGACCTTACCTCCAGGTCAGACTGAGACACCGCTGTCTAGCTCTCGGGCATTGTCCCCTCCCCCACACATTTTTGCATCTCATTCCTTTTGCCTCACATGCCCTCTAGCCCAGCCACCAAGATCCGATCTAAGAGACAGGGACTCTTCCCACTTCACGGCCCGCCTGATCTGGAAGGGTTGAGCTGGCCACTCCAGACAGCGACTTGATACACAGTGGCTTTATTCTTGCAGCCTCACGCGACTCCCAGCACCTTGTGCAAGGTAAACAGTAACGATAATTTGTTGAGCTGGAGGTGTGTCTCTGCAGAAGGAGCCCTTGAGCCTCTGAGTTACTTATGGTCAGTATCACTCACTTGGAAATGAATCATAAACCTCCTTAGGTCAGTTCATGTGTATTTTTGTGATCTGTTCTTTGTACCTTTACGGTTTGGTTTTTCCTTCTCGCGTGCACTAAATGGGTGGCTTCCTGAGGGTCCTCTCCTGTGGATGAAACACAGAGCCAGGAAGCAGTCTCTAACCTGGATATCCCCACCTGCTAAAATTGCACCATTAAGTCTGACTTCACAATAAACTTCGTCTGCAAATGGGAAGCATAAACCTTGCCTTGTAGGGTTTATATGAGTATCTGATGACAGACTGTGAAGTACTCAGCACAGCTTCTGCTTCATGGCAAATTCTTACCATGCAGGAGCTATGTTATCACACCCTGCTACTCTCAGTACCTTGATTAGGGTATAGTTTTTAATCATTTATTCAAATAGATCTTTGTATGTAAGGAAAAAGGAGGGAAATGGTATATTTAAGTAGACCTAATTCAGTATATGTCTTGATTTTATTAAGACTCCAGTGTATCCAAACACACTGCTCAGAAGGCGGCGCAGTGCTAAACAGTAATTCTCTTTACAGAGGATGCCGCATTTCCCACATTTCTTTCATTATTCAGAAAGTGGTGTATAAGCCCACAAAATGATTTGGAATTCTCCCAGGTCTTATGAGTCCATTGTTTGCAATTGTCCAGTTGGCATTTACACTCACATTAGACCCAAAAGAGACAGTCTAAGCACTTACTGAGAGTGACAGGATTTTCCAGGGGTGTAGCAGAATCTTAATAAATCAAAGACACCTCACTCCTGGAGATGTCCCAGCGAAAGGTTAATGTGAATATAATGGGCTGTTAAAATTTTCCAATTATAGATTTATTACTAGGTAACTTTTTGTGAAAGTAGTGGAGGGAAGTTGTACACAGACTCCAATTAAGGTTCATTTAGATCATCTTTACCAAAGTAGTGGAGCCCGAAAGAATACATCATCTTGATTTAAATGTGAATATCATTCTGCTTTCGGTTCTCTTTGCCCATATTGATCTCATGTGTGAGAAGTGAATGCTTTGATGGAACAGAGATGTGGAGTGGTATCCACGGTGGCAGCACAGGGAAGCAAGGGATCAAGGGATTGCAGGAACATTAAAATCTGTTTCTTTCAAGCACAGTCTCTTGATTTTCACTCAACTTGAAACTTTTTTTTGGAAACATATTTATAGAAGTATCTTTGATATAGTTTTAGGGATATGGATTGTATTTTGGGGGGGTCTTTAAATTTTTGTTCCTCTTTCACCACCATAAGATTCCCCAGAAAGAAAACAGGGAAAGGGGGATATTCCAGGGCAGAGTTTCCACACCTCAGTCGTTTATGATGTGCCTTCATGATTTCTGTCCTACCCCTGTACCGGCGATACGATTGTCTCCGTGACATTTCTTCAAATCATCTTTCTTTTGTACAGTAGTACATAGTTTTAGTCCATGATGTTTACATTCCTTGTGTGAAGTTGGTGTGCGTACTTAACACCTAGCATGCATACACGCACATGAGCGCAGTACAAAATTGAAAACAGGTCCACAACTTAGCCCTGAAAATAAGAAGGAAGCAAACATTTTAAATCTTGTTTGAAAATTTCAGCTGGTGCAGCCCCATGTAAAAACCAAAAGCTTTTCTGTCAAACCTCCTAAAAACCAAAAGCAGGTATCTGTGTTTCAGTGCATCTGTGGTTTTATCAAAAGCTGTCAATGTGGTGAGCAGTTCTGTCTTTACCAGATCTCTCCTTCTCCCACGCTCACTGTCTTTGTTCAGCCAGCATGTTTCATCAGCGTTTTTAAAACAACTTGCTCTCTGATCTCCCAGCTTCGGCTTTTCCCATTTCCCTCCGGTGATAAACTACAGTGAAGACAAACCCTCTGCCCTGCCTAGCAAGGCCCAAAGCTTCCTATTGTTGTTGAAGAAACCTCAGCTCCTTGGAGCCGCCTTCAGCCCTGTCCAGGGTCTTGCACACCCAGCAGCTGCTCTTCTCCCCTGCACTATCCTCCAGCCACAGCCTGAGCCTTCAAAGCACCCTGCGAGCACCTTCAAACTTCCTCACACCTTCCCTAGGTGTCGCTCCCACTTTTCTGCCTGATCAAAGCATTCAGATTCTGCAGACCCAGATCTATAGGCAGACTCCAGTGGCTTCCCTGAGGCCTGCGACTTCAAAGCCCTGGGTCCTAACAAGTACTGCTCTGCAAGAGGAGGCAAATGGAGTCGGGTTTCTTCTTACCCCACTTTGTCCAACTCAGAATAGCTCTGCCCATGGCAGCTTCTCTTGTCCCTGTTTAGGAGGATGAGGCCCTGCTGTGTCTACACATGAAAAAGACGAAGTTTTGTTCTGTGAACTGTTTGTTTCTCTGAAACAGTGGATTCTCATCTAGGAGTGATTTTACTCCCCACAGATACTTAACGACATCATCTGGAGAGACTTTGGGTGACTGTGATCTGAGGAGGGGTGAGGTTGCTATCAGTGTTTGGTTGGCAAAGGCCAAGGTTACTGCTATACAGAGTGCAGAAGACAGTCACATTACAACGTTAAAAGGTTTCCTAACTGTTAGTGTGTAGATTGGCTATATTTATTTGTTGGCAAATAGCTGTTCTTAAAGCAATGGTTCATGTCACTTGACTGCACAAAAGCCTCAAGCGCTTTCCTCCCACTGTCTGTGGGCTGGTTTGTGGACTCCACCTTGCAAGCCTGGCTTTTGACACTATTCTGCCCTGGAGTCTGCCTATCTACCAGTTTTGTCATTCTCTGCCATCCCCTGTGCAACCAAAAGCGAGGGCCAGATTGACATGTTCCGGATTGCCATCTGGACGTCTCTGATATGCTCCCTTCCTGCCTCTGGTTTCCCCCGCCCACCCCCAGCAGTGAATTAGGTAGTCAGCCAGAACTTCCTGTGTAAAATTTCAAGGTCAGAAACCGTCTACACTTAAGCAGAATTATCCAGTAGTGTATTTCAAGGCTGTCCTAACAGAATAATATTAACTAGTCCTTAGGCTGAGAGGCGAAAAGCTGGCACTACCCATCAGTCACAGTGGAGACGTCACCGTAATGATGTCTCTGGCACACACTAGCACTCCACAGACAGTCTCTTCCCCTGAAAAGGAAAAAAAAAGCCCAAGCAGGAAACTATCCTTTGTAAGTGAATTAGTTGAGGTAAGACTACTTGTATGGATCCTTACTGACTTCGCACAGTAGAGGCTGGTCTCTCGGTTACATAAAACCTACACGAATAATCCCAGCTGGGGTGAAAGGCCATCATTTGGAGGACTAAGCCAGTGTCCCTCAGCACTTTCCACTTGCAGCTCCTGAGACCAACCTGTCGGTCCACTTCTAGCTTGCACACAAGGAGAGAGCACAGGCAAGGTACCAGCACTTCTTACCCATCTTGGCCAAGAAATGACTCACATTTCAGCTTGTATTCCACTGCCAACAATTGGTCACACAGTCCCACCCGGAGGCAAGGGAGAGCCGGTCTGGGTACATGGGCCCTGGCAGTCAGGAGTTCTCAGCAGCAGCCCTGCACTGTGGAACGAAGTCAACCATCTTCACCACAGCAAGGCATCAGGGGAGAGAGACAAAGCTCAGGCAAACGCGAGCGGGCTTGCTGGCTGACATATGAAGAGCGGCTTCGCAGCAGATGAAAACAGTTAGTGGGAGACCCTGGATCCCTTGTCAGGAAACTGACTTTGACTTAAGAGACAGCTGTGGCTCTGACCTCAAATAGTAAGAATTTGATAAACAGCAGCGTGTGATGTAACTTTGTTGCATTACAAAATGAATCTGGTTTTCATTCAAGCTTACCTCCCTTATATGGAAGTTCATAACTTGAGAAATGAACTGTTGCACCACTGAGGACTATTTTCACAGAATTCCCATTTCCTGTCCAACTACCATTTCAGTCAGTGTGTGTTCCCGTTGCTTCAGTGCTTCCACGAGCCTGCAGAATCTGCCACTGTGTTTGTTCTTTTGCTGTTCTGCTTCAATTGCTGCTTCTGCTGTGTTCATTTCTCCTCCTTCCTTTTGGCCCAGATTTTTTTACTTCTGAAACACATCAGCCTCCAGCAAGTGTTAGGATTCATTTTAGAGCAACTCAAGCGAAATACATCCGCATGATTTTCAGCTCACGTGTTCAGTGCATTTAAAATGTCATTTATTTCTCCAGAGGTGCACACTGTTGTGCCAAGCATGGACTTAACCTTAGCTCTACAACATTCAAGTCTTGGCATTTTAACACATTTATTAAAATGTCAAAGTAGAGTTTTATTTTAAGTATGTTACCATAAAAGATTCGTTGCTTTCCCAAATTTATTATATCTCCCATATCAACATTTTTTTAGAGAAAACATTTTTTATTTTAACAGAAGCCAATGGAAAAAGAAAATTTACTGTGTAGAAATCCACATATGCAGTCAACGTTTTGATTCTTACAATCCCACAATAATAGAACGCACTCATACAATCTGTTTTAACTGTCCACAGATTTCTTTTTTTTTTTTTTTTTTTTTTTTTTTTTTTT
>PVLD010031848.1:0-15302 GCA_004027595.1 Dinomys branickii
CTTTTGTAAATTTGTGACTCTTGCTTATTAAAAAGTCTTGTTATTTAATGACCTTTACCTATTTATTGTTTTTGCTTTATGGGAATGTATCTTACATTCCTAGTAAAGCAATGCCAGTATAATTAATTTTGTTACTATCAATATTGCTACTGACAAAAGTATAAGATTTATTTAGTTTGTTTCTGTTCATGTGATATATTTGATCTGCAATTTCACTTGAGTATTTTATTTTAAAATCTTGAAAATGTCTTCTTATTCAAAAGGACAAAAACAAGCAAAGACGAACTTCTTCGTGAATGGGAAAGAATGTGAACTCAACAGTCCAAGCAGGTTTATTGCTACAGCTGAAATAGAACCTCTCTATGGAAGCAGGACACAGAAGGTATTTCTTGCTTTCATTGGATAAGCTGCTTCTAAAGTACCTCACCAATTAAATGTTGGCTGATTCTGGGTTGTTCACCTGTCCCTGGCATTAGATTTCAGGTTCTTCTTGCCACACAAAAAAAGAACAAAACAAGCAAAAAGCAGGGGTCAAGTTTATTTGAGAAAGTGAAAGTGAAGCATGGGAGGAGAAACTGACAGTGCAGAAAGAGCTTGGGTCAAGTAAAGCGAAAAATGGGTAGAAGTGAAATAAAATTGTAGGCTGGGTTTTCAAAACCCAGTGTGTGCTGTCATGGAAAGATACAATAGCAATCCCTTCATGGCAATGGTGTGTCCTTTCTACTGTCCAAATCTTGAGGAAACCCATAAGAACTTCCACATATGGGTCCTGAGAGGTGGTGCTGGAATTCCATATCTGGGGCTGATGTCAGGTCTAGACTATCCTATTGAAACCCTGCTCAAATTCTCGTAAGAAGTCCACATGCATGCAGGGCTTTCAGAACTATTCTGTGCACATGTATCTGGGAATTTATTTATTAACAGGCCACACCTCGTACCTCAGCCAGCTGTGTCACGAACTAATCTCTTATCTCATTATGGACTAAGAGGCATTTTATAGCTTTTTTGGTGGTTTTTTGAAAGGGTGGATCAGAGAAATAGTGGGCTTGGACATGCTGTTAAATCTCCTGCTTTTTTTTGTAAACTGCTCACATGTCCTCATGAGACTGCTCATGATTTATTAACATGTTTTTCAGTGACTTTTTATGGCCCGTTCACGTGTCTTTTGTGACCTACTTATACGTACTTTGTGACTTAAATAAAGCAGAACCTGCATTTCTCCAAGATGACAGGTGACTCATTAGAACTACAGTGTCTCTGTCTGAACTCTATCATATCTGGCTGTGCAGAGAAGGCATACATTTGCTTACATACCAACTGGACCTCGACCTATGCATTAGGCTTCCTCACTCCCACAGCGATGCTCCCAGAGTGACACTGCACCATGACATGGGTGGGTGGGGGACATAGGGATGGATAGATCAGATGTTGATGAGGAAGAAATGGGAGTGAGGAGGCCTAGTATATATATTTTCTGGCCCAGTTTGTAGGTAAGCAAATGTATGCTTTGTCTCTGCACAGCTAGAAGATACTTGTCTCTAAGAAAATGCATCCTATAAGATCAAATTTGGACAGAAGAGGGTCTGGGAGTAGGTTAGGAAATAAATGTTAAAATGCCTCAAATTTGTGATATATATTGAAGGAGGAGGTAGAAGTTGTAGCTGTTAAGAAGGAAAGGATGAATGAAGGTGGTTTTATACTCCAGGAGCCTCATGGTTGAGTGTAAAGTGATCTTGTTTGGCTCAGGAAGTATACAGAGGGACAGGTTAGGTTAGAAGTCCATTTTGGAAGGGACCAGTTATGGCTCAACTATCGTAGTTCCTGAACCTTTAAGGTTCTTGATACCCTTTAGTGCCCTTGGGAATCTGATGTCAGATCCTTCAGCTATAGCTGTGCCCCTGGAGCTAGCAGTTTTGTTGACCTGTAGTCGTGCAGAAGTGCTTATTCATATTCCAAGGGGATCAACGATTGGCGAGTCTACTGTCTGGGAAAGATAGTGGCAGACCCACCAGTGTGATTGGTTGGTTCTGTTAAAATTTGAATGATATTAGCTGTGTGAGGATGTATGACTGAGGTATCTAGGAAAGGTCTGTGTTGTGTTAAGGATTGAAGGAATGAGTACTATTGAGAAAGAAAGGATTCGAGTGGGAGGCCACAGAAAGCCACGGTGGTGATTTGTTCTGGGGAGAACTCAGAGAATTCCCTGAAGCCATAGGTCTTACTTGATAGGACTGATGGAGGGAGGGGATGACTAAGAGCGTATTCTTGTATTAGGATGATCAAGAAATGGGCAAAGTGATGAAGAGAGAGACTCATGGGTGTGGGGACTCACAGGTCTCTGGGCATACCCCTGGAAGGAATGGTGATGGGAATGAGGAAAAGGTAGACAAGAAACAAGAGGTGGGTCATGTGGAGGCCTCTTTACTGGATGGGAAAGAGGACCTGAAAAACAAAAGCATGGGCATTTATTTATACTCTTGCAAAGTTAGTATCATAAGACACAAGGTTGCCTAGCCACTGATGACTGAAATTGGCCAGGCAGGATGTCCCTTTCAAGACTGAGGCAGCTTGACTGCTTTAGGTACTATGGCCTTATCTTGTCTTGATACATAAAACCAATTTCTAGCTCCAGCTTCTCCCAACACATGAGGCTGTGTCTTTGATCTCTCTCTCTGTCTCTGTCTCTCTCTGTCTCTCTCTCTCTTTTGGTACCAGGAATCAAACTCAGGACCTTGTGCTTGCCAGACAGGCACTTATGCCACTGAGCTATAATCCAGGCTCTTGTGCCTTTGATCTCTTAAATCACAGGAGGCCTCCTGGTGATCTTCAGGGACAGGGGAACCTTTTTCAGTGAGGAGAAGTGAACCCAAGAAAAATGATCTTTTAATTTTGCCACTTTGGGGGTAGTCAGAATTACTTGAAAGGCCTTGTCCATTTTGTTTTTAATCCTAGATAGGGGTTGGGGAACTTTATATAGACCAAGTCACCAGGTTGTAGGAGTGGAGCAGTGAGTGTGTCCAGGGTATTGGAGGTTTTTGGGAGACTGGAATTAGGACAGTTCCCAGTGAGATCCTAAAAATGTTAAGTGTGTTAAGTAAGAAATGTGAAATGGGAAGATAGGTTTGAAGTGGAGGTAGGGAATATGAAGGCAGTGAGTGGCCTTCTGTACAGAATCTCAGAGGAATGGAGTATAAGAGGTGTATGGGAAAGAGACCTGAGCTTCAGATGGGCTAAGTGTATGATTTCAGTCCAGTCTAAGTGGACCTGGAGAGAAAACATGGTTAGGCTCTTTTTAAAAATGTTAGCCTTTTGGATTTTACCTGAGGACTGGTGTTGATATGGAATGTGCAACTTCTAGGTTGTATTTAAGGAGGAAGCTACCTGTTGGGTGATCTGTGAGGTAAATTATCAGTTTAGATGGAGGTTGGGAGTCCAAAGTGGGGGATGATTTCAATGAATTGGATATATACTAAGACTAACATTAAGGAGCTCAGTGCACTCAGGTTGGAGGGCAGAGTCTGGGAAGTTAGGTATAGGGAGGAGTGTGACAGGGTTTAGGTCAGATGGGGAGCAGAAGGTTACTGAGGGTTGTAAGAACTGAGAGTGCAGGAGTAGACTGGAGCCAGAGAGAGAAGAGTTAAGGCAGGATGGCTAAGAAATTTGGAGAGGTTGTCTGAAGAGTGAACTTGTAGGGGTGGATGGAAAGTAATCTTTTGAGGCTCAGAGATAAGTAGTGTAGCTGATGGTTAGTTAGGCCTGTTAACAGTGAAGCCAATGTTTTATTACAAGGTCTAGCTGTTTGTGTAAATAGACAACAGACTGGAGGTAATCTCTATTTGGGTGTGCAAATAGCCCTAGTGTTTGCCACTTTTGCTTGTTAGAAATAGAAAACATGGCTTCTTAAGATTGGGTGAGGTCAAAGCGGGAGCTGCAGGAGTGACTGCTTAAAGGGCCAAAAGTACATTGGAATTAAGCCTGTTTCTGGCACTTTTTCTTGGATTTCCATGGGAGTCCTCATAGAGAGATTTTGCAATGAGTTAAGAACTTGGGATGCAGAGTCTTAAATGACTAAGAAGCCCTAGGAATAGAATTATGTCTCATTTTGTGGTGAGAAAAAGAAGACTGTCAATCACCTGTTTTGTTTAGGGAGGTATGAAATGCATGGTAGTGGTGAGATGAAGGCCAAGATAAGTGAATTCTTGTTGTAGTAGCTGAACTTTGTGTTCTGAGACATGGTATCCCTTTTATCTCAAGAATTTAAGAAGGGAGATGATCTGGGATATAGAGTCAGTTTTTTGAAAACCTGCAAAGCAAATGGTTATTGCCATACTAGAGCAAGTGACTAAGAGAAAGGTAGAGGGATTGGGGGTCCTTTTGTAATGTTTGGCCAAGAAAAATGAAAGCTATCTCTAAATCCCTGGGGAAGAGTTGTCCATGTGATTTGTTGGGTGCACAGAGGTACGGGGTCTGTCCAGGTAAAGGAGAAAGTTTTTGGGAATCAAGACTGAGGGAAAGAGTAAAGAAGATGTCTTTGATGTGTAAAATAGTAATGTATTGACTAGTGGAGGGGATATGGCAGAAGAGGGTGTAGGAGTTGGAGAGCACTGGGTGAGCAGGAACAGCAGTTTTATTAATCTTTTGGAGATTTACTGTAATCAAAAAGAACCATTAAGTTTTTGAATATTTTCTCAGGAGGGAGTGTTGTGGAAGGAGTAGATAGGGATGAGAATTTGGGCTCTAAGAAGGGGGTTCAGCCACTCAAGATAGCTTATACCTATAATTTCAGCAATCAGGAGGCTGAGGCAAGAGGATCACCATGAATTCACAGCCAGTCTGGGCTACACAGTGAGTTCAAGTCCAGCCTTCATTACAGAGCAAGCACTTGCCTCAAAAAAAAAATTAAATAAGTGAAAAATAATTAGATGGTTCATAATGAGCTGGAGGCCAAGATAGCTGTCAGGGCCAATGGGGTATTGGTTGTCTGTGGCAGCTTGAGTAGGGTACCTCAGGGATATTTTGAGGGGCCAATGGTATAAGGCCATGTTTATGAATGGTAGTTATAGGTCCTAAACAATAGGTCAACTTGTGACTGATTAATCGGATTACCTTAGTAGAGGGTTCTCATCAGCGGATATGAGTGATAGAATAAAAAAGGGCCCAGAAAAAAGTGAGAGATGAAGGCTATCCCTTTGCAAAACATGTGTGGGCCAGTGGGGGATTAACAAGAAAGAGTCAATGAAAGTTATACGGCCTAAAACTAGTATAAGGGAAGAATCTTGGCTTGTGTTGCCGTTAGATCCTTCATTCCAGGAACTAAGAAGAGAGGAGGAAAGTTCCTGCATATTCAATGAAACAGAGAGGCTGATTCCTGTCAGTCAGAAAGGAAACCCTTTTTCCAGTCACCACCACTGTTGCCCCAGGATCCACTCTTGATCTTGTGGATCCAGGCCATATGAATCGGCAACTGAAAATAAGGTCATGTGGGCAACTGGGTTTTCTCCAGATGTGTCAGGTCACTTGGAAGGGAGAAAATTCAGGAAAGAGGCTGACTTCTCCAGAGGGAATTCCATTTTCCAGGGACCACATTGTCCATTGTTGGCTTTGCAGGAGGCCTGGGATTAGGGAAAGCTTTTGTACAGTGGGCTAGATTGCTGCAGCAGAAACAGTTACTAGGCAGGTGTGAAGTGGAGCCTTTGGCAGGTTTTTCAGCTAGGGTTCAAACTAGGGATGCCAATATTTGATATTTGACTTTGGTCCCTTTTTCTTTGAGAGTTCTTTATTCCTCATCTTGGTCATTGAGAACTTTAAACGCAAGGTCTATAAGTTCCTTCTGTGGTATCTGCAGTCTTTTTTATAAGTTATGGAGCTTTTGCAGATGTCTGAATAAGCCTGGGAGATGAAGTGGAGGTATAAAGAATTAGATCTCCAGGAGAGTTAGGATGGGTATTTGTGTATTTAATCATGTCCTCTAAAAGGTAGTTCATAAAAAGGTTTGGGTTTGATATTCCTCTTGAGTGATTCTCTGGGGGCACTCTTAGTTGACCTTTATATTTCTTTCCATTCCTGCCAGGAGGCAAGTAATCATATGATCCTGAACTTCCCTACCAGAGTCACCAAGTTTATATATCCATTGAAGGTCATGAGGTTCAGCCAACTGCTTGAGCTTCCTCAGCATGCTTATCAAGGTGCTGGCTGTGAAACTAATTGGCATGGTCTTCAAGCATCCACCAAGTACACTCCCTCTTGTCATCAGTAAATATGGACAAGAAGATAAGGAAAATATCTCCACAAGTGAGATCATACATTTGAGTAAGTAGCAGGAATTCTGTCAGGAATTTATTGGGGTTTTCTCAGAAGGACTCCATTCTTTGTTGGAAATATTCTAAGCCAGTGATTGAGAAAGAAACATGAATGTGAGCAGACTCCTCAATGAATAGTGGTCTGGGGAGGTATTGGGTGATAAGAAATAGTGCAAGATCAAGGGGGAGAAAAGGGCAATTTTGAGGAGGGGCTGGGCCAGAGGAAGTAGGTGGGCTGCTGGATGTTGTAGAAGAGGACGAGTACTTGGATAGGGGGAGGCTGAGTGTTGGGAGGGTTGTGGATGTGGTGGAAGTTGTAGAGGAAGTGGGAGGTGATAGGATATAGGATCATCAGTGGTACTGAGTTCTTCAATAGAGAAGAAAAGTAGAGGGGAAAATGCATTATGTTGTTGAGTCTGCAGTGGAAATAAGAGTTTTTGTTATATTAGATGTGGGGGCTGGAGGATTTTTTTGGCAAGAAGAATTTCAAGGGAAGAAAGAGTAGGACAGAGGAAAGGTTTCCCATAGAGCATTTAAAAACAGGGTTTGGATATAGGGAACTTCTTTCCATGTGCCATTTCTCTGGAGTAAGTTTTCAAGGTCCCAGACAAGTTGGAAATCAAAAGTCCCTTCAGGCAGCCAGCACGACACATTATCAAATATACTGGGACCACAAGGGAATGAAGTAAAAAGTCATATTTTTTTAGTTTAATGTCTCCTTCTAATCCCAAATTGGAAAGTTTATGCAAGAAACAGCAGAGGGTGGTGTCTCCTAATGTTTTTCAGGCAGAATTTCCAATCACAGAGAAAGGGGTAAGAAAGGGGGATGGGGTTGGGAAACAAGTCTCTGGGAGGTTTTTCTGAAATCTGCCTGCCAATTTGGATCCATAGAATTCCAGATGTGGATGAGCTTGTTGTGTACACTAAAAGAAAGTGTCCTCTGTAGTCCGAGTGCAGGAGGTCTCCCTTTTTGTGGTGTTCTCAAACAGAAGAGAAATGAAGGAAAAATGATTAGGAAGGAAACAGGGACAGCAAATCAGTTTTCTTCTGGTGCCAAGAGAATGTCATTTGGGGCAGAATCTAATCCTTCCAGGGGAGGCAATGGCTTAGCAGTCAGTGCTGGAAGTCTAGTTTGAGGTCCAGCAGAATGGTCCTGGGACCAGAGTTCTTAAAAAGGGCAGGTTTTTCAGAAGGGAAAAGAGAGTTGGGCACCCTGCCTGGTGTTTGGTGGGTTGAAAGTTACCTCTGGGGCTTCATCAAAGTGTAGCCTTAGCCAGTGCCTCACAGTCCTGTCACAGAGGTCAGTCAAGATGATGCAACTGTTTGTGGAGAAAGGGAAATGCAGCAAGGAACACCAGGCTTCCAGGGTCTAGGATAAACCCAGGATGAACTTCCACTGTCCATTACTTACTAGGTTAAAAAGACACCCTGTTCTCAATGCCCAATCCTGAGTTATGGCAACAGCTGAGCAGGAAAGTAGGGCCACAGACTCAGCAGTCCAAGCAGGTTTACTGCTAGAACGGAGGGACCATTTGTGGGAGCAGTATAAAGAAGGTGTCTCCTTTAGGAGAAGAGGTTTTTTATAGCATCTTCAAGGGCTTTTGAAAGTATGAGTTGGAGAACTGGTGGGCTTATGGCTTTATGCTGTGTCCTTTCTCCTCTGTAACAGCTGATATGTCTTTGGGGAATGCTCAGGATCACTGACATCTCTGTTAACTACTGATATGTCCTATGTAAAAGGAATCCTACATTTCTGTAAGGTATTTGCTGGGCTCATTCATACTGGCAGTGTCCCTGTCTGAGCTCTATCAGTTTGTTTTGGTTTTGCGTTTCTATAAATGTAGTTTAAAATTTTGATTTATGAAGCATTTAGCTATATAAACATCTCCATGGTTAGAAGATGAAATAATATGTAATTATAAAACCTAGATTTTATTTTTGCTTCTCTGATCAGAGCCATCATTTCCCTAAAGATAATTGTTCTATTTATAAATTGTTTTATCTTCAATCTAAGATATATACAAAAATGTGTTTATTTTTTGAACTTTGTTGAATCAGCAATAACTTCTGTATACATATTTCAACATATTGTGTTTTGTACTTAATATGTTCTCCAGATGACACAACAGGATATTCCTCATGCACTGTTATAGCTGTCAAGGCGTCTATTTTGTGGATGAAGCCTACAAAGAAAAATTTGAATTCTTTACAATTATTTACCATTTCAAATAGTACTGCACTGATAACTTTCAGCATATACTTTTATTCTACTTATTCTACCTCTTATGGTGTAGACTTCTTAAAATGGTACCAGTGGATCAAACATAATTTTGATAAGGAGTGCCTGATAGCCTACAATATAGGTGGTATCATTTTCCTATTGCTAGCAAGTTTTCACGCAAGAAATATTCTTCTACAATATTACCCACAAATTAGATTTTGTAATTTTTCCTAGTACTATAGGTAAGAAATGGTACCTTGAGGTAGATTGTTCTTAATCTGATGTCATTTATTAGATGAAAGATTGAGCATGTTTTCATATATTTGAGGAACTTTTGTAGTTCTTAAAAATTTTTCATTTGACATTTATTATTAACTTCATGTTTTGTATTCTCTAATCTTGTGCTCAGTCAAAAAAATATTCTGTGTTAGCAACCAAGGAGCAACTGGGCCTCCAGTACGCATCTCTTGAATGTCATTGTGTACTTGCCTATCCCATAAAGCACCCCAGATTAAAGATTGACTTACCTACAATTGTCCTTTCATGTCCTGTTGCACAATTTTTAGCCCATGTCTACTCAAGAAGACAGTAACCGTAAAGGGAATAAGGAAGGCATCAGTAAATATTGTCTCATTTCTGACAAGAATGTATATGTTTGTAGCAGAATATCAGCAGCACTATATATCCATTTAAAAATATTTTTGGAAGGTTTATTATGTACCCCGCATTTTCTTTTTTTTAAATGTTATATCTTCAATAAGAGGCATGGAGGGTGTGAGGTAACCAGCTGAGAGTGAGCAGTTCTCACCCCTTAGCATAAAATCTCTGGTTATTGTATTTTATTTAACTAATAGTGGTTATATCTGAGAGTATCTCAGCCAATGCCTAGCAAGTGCATGGTCTTGAGTTCAATCCCTGGTAACAACACCCTGCAAAATAACCAGGTATCTCAGCCAGGCCTTGCTGCTTCAGGAAAACTCTAAGCCATCTTCGCGGTGTCCACAGCCATGAAAATTTTGGGATGATGTTTTATTTGTCTCCTTTCTAAATATATTTTATTTCTTCTAATCTCTCTCATATAGGACTATATCAAACTAGAAAGATTGAAGAAAACAATGGAAATAATTAACAAATAAAAATATATTTTTCATATTGGGAGTAAATATTTATGAATTATATGTCTCAGTAGGGGTTAATAGCCCAAATAGGTAAGGATCATCTACAACTAAAAGAAAAATATTTAGATATTCTGACTTAAAAATGTGTAAATATACTAAACAGATATTTTTCAAAGGAGACAAAATGATCAATAGGTGTTTGAAATATTGTTGAAAATTATTAGCCATTAGGGGTATAGACATCAAATTTACAGTGAGATATCCACTAAAATTCATTAGGGTAGGTATAATCAAAACAGACAAGAAAATAGGCTTTGGCAAAAATATAGGAAAATGTACAATATTCATGGGAATGTGAACTGATATAGTTATTATGGAAACCCATACGGTGTTGCCTTAAAAATTAAGAGAAACACTACCACATCACTTCGATATTTTTTCTGGACATATACCCAAAGCAAAGGAAGTCAAAAGTACATACACATGGACTTTTTTCCTTTGCAATATTATTCACAATAGCCAAGATGTGGAAATCTAAATACATGCATGAAGCACTCCCTTCGATAGCTCAGCTAGCAGAGTGGAGCACTGTAAATATATGCATGAAGACTCTGTGTGTGTGTGTGTGTGTGTGTGTATTTATTTAAAATATAGTACAGAATATATACTATGTAGTATAATATACATAGTCTAGTACATAATATATAATATATATAGTATACGTATACTGTTACTACACATATATTGTAAATATATATTGTGTAAATATATATGCTATAAATGCATTGTCTATATATTGCAAATATGTACGGCCTTCATGCATATATATGTGTGTGTGTGTGTGTGTGTAAAATGCATATCCTGTCACTGGCAATTGCATGAAACTGTGGGACACTATGGTAAGTGAAAAAAGCCAGATATTGAAAAAGAATTAGTAATTGAACTCCCTTATATGTAGACTCAAACATCAACAATAAAATATAAAATACATGCAATAGTTGTCAGAGGCTTCATATTCTTTTACCAATTTATATATCTCTACTCAATATAAATATTAGTATTCATAAAGCTCAGAATGTGGCTATTTTTTTGCTGTCTATCAAATTGGTAAATGGAACGAGTATTTTTTTTAGATCATTAGTATCAACAGAAATCATAATTCAGACATCATTTCTGATATTGATATAATAAGAAATAAGCATTTCAGATGAAGGAGCATCTATGACCATAGGCAAGAAAAGTTACCTGAAAATCCTGAGAAGATAGTTGTCAAAGTTTGCTGCAATAGAAGCACAAATTCTATGCAATAATTTGCCTGCAGCTAACTCTATTTTACTTTAGAAGCTCTTTCTCTAATGCATAGGTAGTCACTTTTAATAGATCTGTTACTCTATACTCACTTGTTTATCAACTCATCAAATGGCTGTTGACTCTTTTGAGATATTTCTTTGTTGGGCAAGTATAAAGTGAATTCTTTGTTTAATTCAGCACATTTTACTATTGTTAATTGTCAGGATTTTTATATACTTTAGATATGAACACCCAGAAAGGTATAATTTGAAATTTTATTTCCCATTCTGGGTGTTATGTTTTCATTGTTTTTATAATGTTCTTTCATTCATAGAATGTATTGTTTCTTTTTTAGACAGTATCTTGCTTAGAGTTTTATACTGGCCTGAAACTTGAGAACTTCTTGTCTCAGCTCCCCAAGTCCCGGAATTACAGGCAAGTGTCACTACACCCAGCTTATACATGTGGACTAATTTCTCTATTTTGTGTTACTTTGACTCCTTGCACAATAACTAAGAAATCATTGACAAGTCAAATGTAATAAATTATTTACTTTATATTTTCCTCTAAGAAATTTTTACTTGTAGGCCTTTGAGACACACTGAGATAATTTTTGATAATGTGTAAGGGTAATTTTCTTCCTTCGTTTCCCTTGGATATACTATTTCCCAATTACATTTGTTGAAAGACAATCCGTTGTTCATGTGGTAGTCTTCACACACAGAAAAATCATTTCCTTTAACATTTTACATATATGTGATGGTTAATTTCAGTCCCCTTATTTTATTCAAGTAATGCATATATCTATTTTTGCAAGTTTTACAATAGTTTGACTGGATTTATTTGTACTAAGTTTTGAAATCAAGAGGCATAATATTTCTGTATTAGTTCTTATAAAAGAATGCTTCACCTCCCACAAGTTCCTTGAGAATCCATATAAATTTCAAATCAGAAATGGTTTTGATATTTTTGAAAAAAAATGCCTTGGAATCCTGATAACATTTGTATTTAATCTATAGCTTGTTTTAGGTAATATTCACATTTTAATAATAGTAAGACTTCTAATCCATGAACATGTAATGCTTTTTGAGTTTTTGTGTGTTGATAAAGAAGGGGAAATTTTGTACATATGTATATAAAGGATAGGTAACATAGTTGTACTACTGACTTCTATCACTTTACTGAAAGGAACAGTTAATGATTAATTATTTGATCAATCTTGCATGTCTATATTTTTTTCCTGAGAAACCACTTTGAAGATATCAATATGTAATACAACCACCATTGATAATTTTCTAATACTTTCTCTGTAATTCAGTATTGCTTGTATTGCTCTTATGCTATTTTGTAAATGGATGTCTGCTTGCTAATAAGTTTTCCTTCTTTTATTTTTAAAATGAATTTTAAAAAGTAAAAATAAATATCTTCAGATATGTTTGTAATTTCCAGTGTACAACTTTTGTCTCCTAGGTTAACCTTATTGCTAAGCATTTAGTTTAGTATAATGCTGCTGAAAATAAAATTGGTTTCTTAATTTTATTTCTGATTATTTAGTGTAAAGTTGTAGATTATCTTTTGTATTGATTTGTACCATACTAATTTGCTAAATTTAATTTTTAGTTTTAAAACCTTTGTGTGGAACTTAAGTCTTTTTGTTGATTTTAGCTCATTAAGACATGTAAATGTTGTTTAACCACTAAACATTTAAGTATAGAACACAGTGTGTGAACTGTAATATTTACAGCATTTCCCTAGAACTTATTCATCTTGTACATCTAACATTTCACACAAGCAGAATGGCAGAAGAGCATGCTTTCCTTCCTCAAGCCCTTAAAATTTCCCTTCTATTCTCTGATTCTAGAAAACTGACTCTTTCAGAAGTTTCATGTTACTGCCATTTAATTTCTGAAAACTCAAAAATCGGATCTTTTTTGGCTTTGATTTCTTCAGTTTTAAAATAATTTTCAATGTAATATTCTTTCATTGCTTTGGTTAAAATATTCCTAAGCATTTCTTGTGACAATGTAAATATAAGTGCTTCTTGCATTTCTATTTTTAAGAGTTTACTATTGAAATATTACAAAATTATTCATTTTGTACATTGTTTTCAATGAAGCAAACAGATTTTTATTGAAAAGTAAGTTTGCATTTGGTGTGCCTTTGCACAGTTAATGTGATCTTTGCTGTTGTATGCATGCTGATAATTTGTCAAACCTGGACTCATATTTTGTTAATTTGAAAGGAACACATGCAGCACTCAGATGATCTGTTAGTCTATTTCTTCTATGATATTTGATAAAATCCAAAGCTGAAAACAGCTGCACACAAGTATAAGATGAGCCAATCAAAGTAAGAAAAGCAATCCTGAGTACTTTCATTGACTAAAATTATCTGGCAGAGAATTCTACATTTTAATTATTTCATTTTCAAAACTACTGACTGCGCTGTCCTTTGTCCTCCCTTCACACTCTGTATTCTCTGTCTTCTCAGGTGTTGCAAGTAAGTCACAGAATTTATTTTTCCCAAATAAAGCTTTCTTGAACTTCCAATAGCTCTATTTCCAGATTTCCACAATCTAAACAGTATAAGCATGAAAGATCAAGTTCTTCAAATTTGGCTTTATCTAGAGAATACACAAGGTTGTCTCCATCTTATAGAACCATAAAAATCTGTTACTAAAACTCTCCTTTGCAGCTGCTACAATGCTAGAAAATTCCTCATAGATTTCCTCATAGTTTGTATTGTTGTCTGCAAATATACAATTTTCTAAATGCATTTTTAGATTTGGAAAATGTTTCAGCTGCCCATTGTCTAGGTCTCTTTCAAAAAACTGTAATTTTCTCTTAAATGTTTTGATATCAGAATACAGTCTTTCTGCTGTGTTCCCTACACTTTGTAGTTTCTTTGTTCAGTATATTGAAACATAGTATAAAATCTGTGAAAAAGATGAGGTTATTAAACCAGGCCATAATCCTGAACTGTGGATATTCCTACCTGTTTTCATTCATTAAAAGCCTAATTTCATTCAAACAGTATGAAAATTTCTCCAGGACTTGTCCTCTGCTCAGCCACTGGATGGTATTATACACAAATAAAGCAATATACTGTGCCTGAACCTCACCAACAAGTGCTTCTAACTGTTCAAAATTAAGAGCATGATCCATGATGTAATTCAACATTTTGCTGACATCTTTGAAGATACCATCTAAATTTTGTTGCTTTTCCTAGCACAAAGAGCATCTTGATTTATAATACAATGAAATTGAATGACTGGGTGATTTGCTTCTTCAACAAAGAACTGTATGAATCCAGAAGTTACCCCTACCATGGACGGTGGTCTATCACAAGTAATTTAAAACATTTTTAAAAATCTTATGTCTTGTGAGAAAAAAAGCCTCCATCACAGCATTATAGATACTTATCCTTTGTGTTTTTCCAGGCAAAGACACCAGTTTCACCAGTTCTTCTTTCTTGATGTCACCAGCAGCACAATGCAAAATTACTGCTAGGTTTACATGCTTATTTATAACTGTGTTTTCATCCACGTACGTGGAGTAACAAGCTGCCTTTTGTAAGTCAGTGATGAGCTGCTGATTAACATCACTTGCCATGCAAGAGACTCAATCTTTAACAGTATTTCTGCTAAGTGGCATCTCAGAGATGTCTTGCATAATCTTATCCTTATTTGGGAAATCACGGAAAAGGGAATTACTCCCAGACAATATGGCTATTTTGATAAAATCCCATCAGAGAGATGTTTACTATGTTTTATTATGATCAGTGAAATTTAAAAGATGACTGCTCTCAGATGATTTGTTTTATAAAGATAGTTGCAGAAACTAAGATTCTGGAAGTGACATTTATTCCATTTGGTTTCAAGAAATTCTCTCAGTTTCACCAAGTTTGGCAACACTTTTGTGATTGGTATTAATGTGCTGTCTGAAACTTGAGGTGTGATACACAGCACTTTCACTACACAAAATATAAAATGCTTTCCCATTTTGTTCAATCACTACAAATGATTCCATCCAGGCCTATTGGCACGTTATTCTACTATCTGTTTTCAGTTTTGCATTTTTGCTGTAGTCATTTTTTAATATTCAAGACTTGGATTCTGCTGCCTAGGCTCATCGAGCTCCTTCTCTTAGCCCTCCAGTACAGTCATCATCTCCTACCCACTCTGTGGATGCTGCTGGTGCATCCAGACCTGCAGCTCTTTAGTCAAGATGTCCAAGAAGTGCTGCAGCACCAGCAGCTCCAGGACCTTCTCCTTGCAGTGTGTCTCAGGTCACAGTCCCCGGTGTGAGAGCTTATAGAGCTGGTGCAGTGCCTCCCGGGGACCCGGGCGTCTCCTGATCGCAGGGCTACCAGAAG
>PVLD010031849.1:0-15299 GCA_004027595.1 Dinomys branickii
GGCGCCTAAGTAGGTCTTCCCACCCGGGAGATCCCGCAGTCCTTGAAGCTGCTTTGATGTCTCTCGCTGGGCTGAGCTTCTTCCCGATTCATGAAAAACCGGTTAGAGCGCGCACTTAACTCACCCTGTGATCGTGCAGACAGGAGTGCCGTTCAGATGTTTTTCCCTGGATGGAGATTTTCCCCGACTCAGAAATCCCACCGGCCGGTCGCTGTTGCTCCAGTTCGCGTAGCGCTGGCTGCGGGGGTGGGGTTCTGAGCGGAATCCCGGAGTGCTGCCCGGTTTGGTGCAGTTTGTCCCAGTAGTGCGTTGTCTGTCGGGTTCAGGAGCTGAAGCCGTTCTTCCCTCCACACTCACTCTCTCAGCTGGTCGTCTTCTTCCCGGAAGTCCTTATTTCTGTCTTCATATTGCTATATTTCATTGTTTGGGTGGTAATCCTCTGGGAGGTTCTCTCTCTGCTGCCTACCCGGTCGCCATCTTCCCAGAAGTCTCCTCAATCACCTGTACTGTAGGGGAAAAAATAACGCCAATGTTCATCGAACTCTTCCAAAGAATGAAAGAGAGAACACTCTCAAACTCCTTCAGTGAGGCCAGGTGATAAAGAAATCAAACACATTTAGAAAAAGAACAAACTACACATCAATATCCCAGATGCATACTACTACAGAATCTTAAAGAAAATATGCTAGTTAACCCAAATCAGCAGTTAAAATATTATCATTAACCATAGCCAAATTTCATACACCATGACCAACTGAGATAGATACATATACTCAGGATACAAGTAGAGTGCAGTACAGGACAATAAGAATTGTACACTAACAAAGTGAAGAATTAACATTAACGCCATCTCAACTGATCAGAGAAAGCATTTGACAAAACTTAATACCCTTTCATAAAGAAAAGTCCTGCAAACCAAGAGAAGAAGGAAACTACTTCAACACAGTAAAAACTTCATGGCTGACATCATATTCAATGGTGAAAGACAGAGCTTTTTCATTAAGTCAGAGGTGAAGCAAGAAAGCCTGCCCCTACCCCTGCTACTCAACATGGCACTGAAGTTACAGCCAAAACAAGTAAACAAGAGAAAGAAATGAAAGGTATCCAAGTTGAAAAAGAAGTAAAATGCTTATAGATATCATGGTCTTATTTCTAGAAAACCCTAAAGATCCCACCAACAGTTATAAATAATTTTAGTAAAGTTGCAGGTCATGAAGTTAATACACAAAAGAGCTGGTTTTCTCTATTCAAACAATCAATGATCAATACAAAATTGAAATTAAGAACACAATCCCATTAATATAGCCTCAGTCGTATAAAATGCTTAGGAATAAATAAATTTAACCAAGGAAGTGAAATATTTGTACATAGAAAACTAACAAACATTGCATAAAAAAACCGAAGAAGATAAATGGAAAAACATTTATAAACATGCCACATTTATTAGATTAAAAAATGTCATTGTTGAAATATCCATACTACCCAAAGCTATTTTTAGATTCAGTGTAATCCTTGTCAAAATTCCAATGGAGGAAGAAGGGGACATATAAAGAAGATTTGTTATGCATGTGTGCCAACCCTGCATGATGAATGTAATCATTAAGTACTGCAAGCATACCAATAAAAATAAAAATTAAAAAATCAAAATCCCAATGGAAAGTTTTGCAGAAATAGAAAAATACTATGCTAATCTCAAGGGACACTGACTAGCCAAAAGAATCTGATACAAAAGAATGAAAGCCTCAGAATTTCTATTTCAAAAGCTACTATAATGAAACTATCAATATATAAACTGATGGGACATAATAAAGAATCCATAAATAACCCTTTCCCTATATGGCCAAGTGATCTCCAACAAAGGTGCCAAGACCACAGAACAGGAAAAAGACATTCTCTTTGACAAATGGTATTGGGGAAACTGGATATTCACATGCAACAGTAAGAAGTTGTACTCATACCTAAAAACTCAAAATAGTTAATGATCTTAGTATGTAAAAATCGTACTAAAGGCTCAGAACAAAATATTTGGGGAAAGCCTCATAATATTGGATATTACACTAACATCAAAAGAAAAAATTGATACATGTGAATATATCAAATATAAAACTTTTGGACATGAAATAAGGGAAAACCTACAGAAACTGAACAATAATTGGAAATCATGTTTAGTAAAGGGATTAATATCTAAAATACACAAAGATCTTCTATAACTTGACAATAGCAAAAACAAATAACACAATTTAAAAATGGCCAGATGACTTGACTAGACATTTCCCCAAAGGGATTTAAGGAAATCCTTATGAGTTTTTGAAAGAGTGAATCAAATTAAATTCACCTAAATGATGCTGTGCTAATGAGATATTTTGAAGTCATTCAAAGGATACAGTTCTGACAAGACCTTGCCAGTCCCCAGAATTATTCTGATGTCAGAATTATTGGGTCTATGTCCATTCCATCCTTATATATTTTTCCTCTTAAAGACCAGCAGTATGATAGACATAGCAGATAGACAACATAAATGCTATATTGAAACACCAGAAGTCAGATTTCAATAATAAACTAAGCAATCATGTTAGATTAAAGAAAGCTAATGGGTGATGAGCTCAATAAAATAACCAAAGCTAAATTTAGTGTAAAACTTACCCTAAGACAGTGGCCTCATGAAGATTGAGACTCAAAGGATTTCAAATGTATTTACTATCCCAATGAAGGGTGTACAGACTTTTCTAATATTTAAGGATTATTATTTTATGGCCACTGGGCTCTTAGCTGAATTCCAGGGATCTAGGTTCAAAGACCATTAGAAAAACAACTAAGGTCAAAGATTCAATTTTTGATCTGGGTGCTGAGATATGAGTGTATTTATTTTTGAAAATCCATTGAGCTATAAACCCTGTGATAGAAACTCTTTTATTAATGTATGTTAAATTTCAAAAAATAACAAAATAATAGAATTAGTGGAACAAATAGGAAACAGTAGTAAGGTAGTGTATTTAAAACCCAAAATACTAGTAATCATACCAAGTATTGATAGGGCAAGAAAGGCTCCATTTTCTTTTTGTAAATCCATTTTAAAAGTCACGTAAACTTTAGATGAACTCACTCCTCCACTCCCTCCCTTACAGCTAACCATCAACCACAAAAGGAGAACAGACCAATAAAATAAGAAAAGAGTTAAAACAAATTGTAATAAAGTTAAAATTTAGCCATACTAACAAACCCCTGGGAAATGTATACTTTGTAACCATGATGTGGCATTTTGTGTAATGCCAAAATGAGGTAATGTGGTTGCTATGGTTACTTGTAAATGTATAAAAATCCAGCACGAAGTTCTCTGGGGGCCACCATCTTGGTTTCTGACTCTTAGTCAGGGAAGTCAGTCATGTACTTCAATAAAACTCCTTTGTTCCCACGTTTGGTCTTTCCTGGATGCTTTTTGCTTTGAGCCCACCATAACAGTATGAATAGAATGCCCACTCCAATTAGAAAGTTGGCATACTAGGTTTTTTAAAAAGTAAATGCTGATAGCAAGATACATATTTTCAAAAATTAGGCAACAGAAAGAATGAAGAAAGTGGGAAAAGTTACTTGTAAGCTATGCAAAATTTAGCAAAAACTTAGTGCTTATAGTTTTTGGTGTAATAGACTAGATTTGAAGCCAAAAAAAATCACTGGCGATGAAGAAGATACTTCCTAACATTGCAAGTTTGAATGCACTGGAAAGACATAAAAACACTAATATTTCATGCACATAATAACATTGAAACATACAGCAAATTTTTAAACTTCAGGAAAGGAAAAGATCCACAATTCTTGGGGAAAATTTTAACACACTGTAAAGAAGTGTGTAGAAGAAAGGCACAAAATATTCAGTTAACTTCTATTTCTAGTTTCCTAAGAGGTGTTTTTTGTTTTAATTGTGAATGAGCTTTCTGAACTACTTTTACTGCATCTATGAACATACAATTTTCCTTTTAATTGTGTGAATATAGTTATTTATATTGATTTTTAAATATTAAAACATCCTTGGACTCTGAACAAACCTAATTAGCATGGATTTACTTTGCTAGGTTTTAGGATTATTTCATCTATGTTTTTGAGAGAGATTAACCTTTTACTTTCCTTTTTTATAATAGCCTTATCAAATCTGAGTATCAAAGTTTGGGGAATACTAGAAAACAATTTGCAATATACCTAGTAAAATGAGAGGATTTTGACAATGTCCTCCTCCAGAGTGAGCTCAGTCTTTGTGCTAGGCATAGGGAGTGGAGTCTGACCACCTTATCTAACCAGGGCGTTAGGTGAGGCAAAGGGGGCTAATACACTGAGATTGCTTCTGCCAGTTTTCATGTAATGCTCCCAGGGTTATCAACTACAGGTTCTGAATCCAATCGTCTTCTTAGCATCAATTGTAGAAAAATCTTCTACTTTTCAAATGTTTTTTGTCTAGGTTTTTAGCTTCAAAATTTGGAAATGTTAGCCTGACTTAGAAAGTATATTTTTTATATGAGAAAACTTAATAAATAAATAAATTAATAATTGAAATAAAAGAAAGGACAGGGAGCCAGAAGATAGATTTCTGGAGTTGGGGAAGGGGACAAGCAGCAGGTGGTGGGGTTGGGGGAGGAGATTGCTATTTATTAAGATATGTTAAATGGATGCAATAACTTCCATGTCATCATGTGACATTAACACACACTTGAAAAAAGAACATTAAAAGAAACTCCAGAAGTTGTCTTTCTAAAAAATGATTCAAGTTTATTTTATTTTTATATAATAGGTATTCAATTCCATAAAAAATTGCAAACATCACCTGTATTAATATTTAAATATGATTCCGTAAACAAATCAGTAAAAAATCATAAGAATTATAAAAATGTTAAGAATGTGAACCTTATCATTTCTGAATATATATTTTTTAAAAGATTAAAAGCCAGTAAGTGTAGAAGTTGAAGGAGAAGAGAGAACTGATGACAATAGATTACTTAATTGCCCTCTTCCCAAATACCCAAAACATTGCCGATACCACCATTTTCAGTGTAGCTTATAAAGCTCCAAAATTCTGACTTCTCTGCACTAGTCTGAAATAAATCCAGTAGGGACTGTGCTGGTGAAGTACAAATTCTGTTTTCTTATCTGATTCAGCATTTGGCTCCAGATTTTCTTTTTTATT
This sequence comes from Dinomys branickii, assembly GCA_004027595.1. Lineage (NCBI taxonomy): Eukaryota > Metazoa > Chordata > Mammalia > Rodentia > Dinomyidae > Dinomys > Dinomys branickii. Next base: position 5,174 of record PVLD010031849.1, read on the forward strand.
TTGTCCTAATACTATTCTTACTTTTCGGTGGATCTTATTAGAAGGTAAATTATCCATATTCTTGGCGTCACATTCATTGAGTTCCTCAGGAGGATGATAGGACAGAATTTTTGTGTTTCTTGTTAGGTACTCTTTTGAACTGTTTGTTGTTAGCAGATCAAAATGATGACCAAATATTGAATGAAGGTCCTTTTCCTTTAGATCTTTTGTGGGAAAAAGCATTCTGTTTTGGATGGAATACATTATTATCCATCTTGAAATGAGAAACTTGTACAGATGTCTGTAAATTACTAGGACAGTAATCTACCCTTAGTGTTTCCAAGTTATTTTCATTTATAGTTAATTCATGTTCAGAAATATAAAGAATGCATTCCTGGTTTTTTTTTTTTCACATAGAGGTAGCTGTGTAAAATTCTGTTTTGTGTCATTTTCAGCTGCATTTAACATGGAACATTCATTAATCATTTTCTCATTAAGTCTTTTCAATTCATTTGAAGGGTAAGGGATGAGTTCTGGAATAAACAAGCTTTTCTTTGGGTTCCTGGGTTTCTTCAACCAAGAAAGTCTACTTAATCATGTGTACATTAATTTCCCTGAAATCTGTCTGAGAAATATGTTGGGGTGCTAGTCTTTTGGTTCAGTCTTTCTCTGCACGTTTGAAGAAACAGGAGAAAGGGATCCAACACTGTATTTTATTCTTTTCTTTTTAGGTGTATCTTTTTCATGTTCCACAAAATCAAAAACTAATTTTGACATAATATCATGAACAACTTGATACTTGGTTACTCTCTGCAAAGTTTCTGTGCTGCTCACAGAGAAGATGAGTTTCAAGACCTTCATATTTCTATAAGCAACATTCACAATATCCTTTTTTCCCCCCTCTTCTTTCGACGGGAGTTCAATTGGGGTTCTACCACATCTGTCGCCATCCATTTGGATTCTTAGTTTAACCTGAGTTTGCTTCTGGATGCTAGATGGCTTATCTACATCAAATGGACTGCAGACTTCTGAACAGAGTGGTTTATGGCAGGCATATTGGCCAGCTGAAGATAAAATGGCCAATAGAGTTGGCTTATATCTTTTACTTTTACAGAAGACTGAGTCTTCCTGTTCTTGTTTTTTGTGTTCCAATATTAACATTTTTCCCCACATCTCTTACAGAAGTACTTGATTTCTTCAGTGAGTACAGTTCTTCTTGCTTTTGTTCAATGTAGCATCTAGTATCATTGATATGAAGAACTTTTACTCCCCATGATAAGGCATTTGATAATATACTATTTGAAGGAATAAGGTCATGATCCTTGATAGCTTTTTTGACCAGTAATTTTCCTCTGCTTAAACACATCATGTCTGGAGTCTTAAATGAACTTGCATCATGACTGGGATGAGGAGAAATGGTTTCCGCAGTATATGTAGTCTGGACTCGGTACAGGAGAAATTTGCCTCAGTGTTTGCGCAAGTTGTTTCCTTGTTATTCAAAATAAGACAACTGATACCTTTGTTGAGAAATTCTTCAACTCACCCTCCTAGGTCCTTTATGTCCTTTTGCAGTTTTTCAGATAAGGTGACAGAAGGTAAGTCAAGGTAAAATACTTTTCCCCGGGGGTGGCTTATATTTGGATTTTTCTAATCTGTTATTACTGTTAAGAGATTTCAGAGATGGTCTATTCTTTCCAGTTTTGACTTGGATTCCACCCTGGAATGGCCCTTTGCTGTGGGATCCTCCTGGTGCAGTCGTGGTTCATGGCAGCTGCCTGGCACTACATGCTGGGTCTGGGCGGGCGCCGCACCTTATGGGGGCTGGGGCCAGGCTTCTCTGCTCTGGGGATGGGACGGTCCACGTGGTGGGAAGGATGGGAGTGGAGAACAGCCGACTGGGCAGCAGTAGTTGAAGATTTGAAAATGCCTCTCGCGACTACGGCCCTGGCATGCTTGCCCCACTCCAGAAATTGTCTTCAGGAATTACTGTTTTGAGAATCATCCTGCCCCTTCTCTCTCTATATGTAATACACATGTAAATATGCCTATAGAATATATATTCTTCCTATATGTTCATGAAAAATATAGAAATATGTTCATTCTCTTGATTCTATTGCCTTCTCCCAATGAAGATGCTGTGGTCTGTACCTTCAGAAACTTGAATTAATCCTGACAGTGAGGTGTTAAGAACATGGAAACTTAATCTATTATATCATTTTAGAGATGGAATCTTTGAGAGGTATCAGAATAGATAAAATCATCAGGGTCCCCAAAAGTGACTTGGAGATTCTCAAGGCTCCCAAAGCCACACTGTGAGAACCTTGTACCTTGTAGTAACTGAGGATACAGATGTAAAATGAAGGTCTCCAAGGACAGAGTGAAGAGAAATGCACCAAGAACGTCCTCACAGGGAACAGAAATCAAAAAGTCCCATTCAACACTTGCCCAGTGAGACTTTAGAATTGCTATGTGTAATGGTTGATTGACTGTGTCAACTTGATAAGTTAGAAGCTTAACTAAGTTGACTTAGCAACTGTACATCCTAGGGTGTAGAGGACCAGCCCTAGGGTGGCTGTCTACACTCTAGAGTGTAGAGGTCCTACCATAGGGCAGCTTCTTACCTGCACAGTATAAAAGGGAAATGAGAAAGGACTGACTGGCTGCTGTTCTTTGGAGGAACTCCAGCCTTTGCCTTCAGGTTGGACATCATCTCTGGCTTCTAGCACAGACATTTTGGCTTCTGCTTTGGACTCTTCAGCCTTCCAGCATACACTCTTCAGCCTTCTGCTTAGATTCTTCAGCTGACCAGTGCCGATCCTTCACCATTCTGCTTAGATTCTTCAGCCTTCTGTTACAGACCCACCAGTCTCCTGATACAGAGTTGCACAGACCATTGCAGTGAGCTCCAGACCTTGGACGAAGCCTTTCAGCCTCCAGTGTGCAGAAGCCCTCTGCACACCTCCTCATCTGACTCTGGCTGACTATCATAAGCCAATCTTATAATTTCTTATACATTTGTATATCTTCTGTTATATGTTTGTTTAGTAAATCCTGTGTGTGTGTGTGTGTGTGTGTGTGTGTGTGTGTGTGTGTGTGGCGTGGTTTATGTCAAAAGCACAAGAGAAATTAAAGCATACAATGTCTTTTAGTCCTAGGCTTGGAATAGCATTATTTCTGCTTTAGTGGCTCAAGAAAACCACATGTTCAAACAGTCCCACGATAGACAAGAACTCTACAGCCCAATGCCAAAGGAGAGAAATATGGTGGAAGTGAAATTCTAGAGATAATGATGCAGTGTACTGCACAGTCTGCCCCTTGGGCTACAATGACATGAGTCAGCTGTGCACCTCCTACTCTTCTTAAATGAGAGATTTTATTGCAATTATCCTGTCCCCAGTGCATCACTGTAAGTGTTCTCTCTTTTGTATATAGATGTGTGTGTGTGTGTGTGTGTGTGTGTGTGAGAGAGAGAGAGAGAGAGAGAGAGAGAGAGAGAGAGAGAGAGATGGAGATAGAGAGGGAGAGGGAGAGAGACAAGACTGCAGATAAATAGTTCATTCTTTTGTTCATTGCTCCTTGAACAAAGAGCAATCACTGCTTTTATTATAATGAGGAACTTCTGTACCTAATGTAGGTCAAGCGATCCTAAACTTTGAGCCCGATACTGAGATTGGATGTAACTGTTGTAAATTCTTGGGTACTGGTGGCCATGTACTGTATTTGAGAGGACTGTGAATACTTGTGGCCCAGAAGGTGGACTGTGCAGTACACTGCATCACTGTCTCTAGAATTGCACTTCCACCATATTTCTCTCCTTCGGCATTTGGCTTTAGAGTTCTCTACTGTGTGACAGTTTGAACATGCGCTTTGTCTGGCTGCTAAAGCAGAAACAATGCTATTCCAAGCCTAGGACTAAGAGACATTGTATACTTTAATTTCTCTTGTGCTTTTGACCTGGACTTCCCACCACACACACCTTTCCCTGGACTAGCTGTTGGATTCTAGAGGAAGATAAGAAATATATGCAGAGATGTCTCAACCAAGGTGCTCAGTCAAACCCAATTTAGTGTAGCCCAGCTGAGAATAAATGTTTACTAAATCCCACTGGCTTTTTACTTGTTTATATTGTGGCAATAGGTGAATTTAAGTCTCTTCTAATTTAGCTGTTATATTTTAGAGCAACCTGCATTACTGAGATTTGTAAGACTGGTTGGCTTTACAAAGAAAACAGGTTAATTTAGAATACACACCAGGTTAAGAGCTAACCTAAGCCATATAGATAGCTAAGTTGAAGGAACTAAAAGTAAACATGGCAAAAATGTTAAGAGTTAGTAAGGAAAGGCAATTGTGCAGAATGGAATTCACCAAGTGAACAATTCCTCATTACATCTAGAGTAGTGGCTGCGTTTTGAGGAATTCAAAAATGCTGAGTAACTGGTTTTTCTTTTGCACTGCATTAGAAAGCCAGAGTCTCCACTGGTCAACTTAAACCCAGAGGGCCAGCCGTAATAGACAACCACTGGACACTGAACACATTTCCCACACTGCTTATTCTTGAAAGACTGGACGAGAGCTCACCCGAACCCCTCCCAACTAACAGAAGGTTTATTTCCTCTCGCCCCCTTAACTGCTTCTTTGTCCACAAGTTCATTCTTTGACTTTGTGAGACATCAGCTTGGTTTTGTTGTTAACATCATCACCAAAAGGAAAATCTAATTGTCTTCAGGAAGGAGCCATTGGTGTGGTGCCATGGTCTTTACTTGCAGACTTATCTCCTCCTGCTCCACACACATCCTGCACTGGATATTCCAGTCTTGGGTCCTGATAGTGCTGCCCCTTTCCATGGCTCACTGTCAAACTTTACAAAACGTTCCAACCTATCTTACATGCCTCTGCTTTCTGGTATTTTTTGTTAACCTAAGGGAATGGTCTCTTCTGTGATAAAAAATTCATTTTTTTTACCATTATTTTAATTGTTACATAATTTGGAAGATTTTTCTCATTGTCTGTTTCCTCACCGGGCAGAGGAGCTCTCTGAGTTCTCCATGTGTGTGCCGTGCCTTGTTTGATGCTTTGACCTCCATAGAAGTTTAGTCTCTTATATAAATGTGGCTAATTTCATCAATTGTTGAATTCTGTTGACTATAAGTAGGAAGTGTTATAGATTATTAATACCTTTGTGGCATAATTGATACACACAATAAACTTGAAATTTAATTAACTATAATCCTTCTTTCTCCATGCATGCCAAATAATAGTTTTTGTAATAGTGAGGTAAATTTATGCACATAGCAAAGTGACAATAATGGCTGAACATAGTTGACATGTCCTTGATGTAGATATTGTGGGTCCCATTCAAGTGAAATCTAACAACCAGCTCACTTAAAATTAAAATGTCAGAAATCAATTATGCTTCATTTTTCATGCAGACAAATTGAACTTTTAAAATTTATTTGAAGCACATCTTATGTCAAAAGACACCTACTCTATTATTTGAATACCAGTGACATGAGAAAACATTTTATCTCTCATTTTAAAAATGAGCATCACACTCAATTTTTATCTGTCAAATGAAACTGAAGACAATTTGGGTGTCTAAATATTGCTATAGTTATTGAACTCTCCTTATATAACAAAGTTATTGACTTTGATGAAGAATGAAGTCACCTAAATGTATTGGTAGGGAACTGTTGGAACAGGGGCCACACAAAGAATTCTCTGCAGAGAGGTCTGATGGTGTTGGTGTGGCAAAGGGGTCGGATTTGTATGGCACGGGTGAGATTTACACAAAGGGATTTTGCAGAATGTGGAGAAAGGCTGTCTGTCCTACCTTCCTCTATAGAAAATATGCAGTCCCGTAAATGCAGCCACTGTCTTCAGCTTTTTTCGGAAAATGTAGCTGATGTTCATTTTGTGTCAGGCCTGGCCTTTTAAGTTTGCAAGGGGAATAACACATTCTGAGTGCAAGAGAAGGTTATTCTGGTGAGTTTGTAGGACCTTCCCTATCTGGAAGGTTGGCTTTGTTGGGGTCTCTGCCAGAATGTGTGCTAGGTAGTATTTTAAGGCATCATGCCCTGACAGGGCAATGCTCACAGAAGGCTCCATGTCAGCCTGTGCTTTAGGAGAGAGCTCCCATCTGACGGGGCTCACACCCGAATCCTTCATTTTTAATCACTCAGTGAACAGCAGTCACCTCCCATGTGCTAAACAACAGGATTGTACTGAAGAGCACACTCACTGAGTAGGAAAGGCAAATATGGAAATGAAACGATACTACGCTACAAGCCAGGGAGTGGGCGTACACGCACAAGAAAGCGGCAGAGAGGAGCAATAGCTGCAACCTGTGTAGGCAGAGTGCTAGCCAAGGTTGCCTAGAGGCTGTAGGAGGTGAATGCGGGGTAGAAGGCGTGAACTGAGAATTAAAAATATGTAGACATGGGCCTGGTGGAGAGGGAGAAGGAGGGACAAGTGCCTCCCAGACAGAGGCCGGAAATCATGAACAAGACTTGTCAGGGCCAAGGGACAGGGCAGTGGGGGCTACAGAGCAGAGCCGGGTCAGATCACCTGCAGCTCTGAGGACAGGCCAGGCCATGAGGATTTTCTTCTGAGGACAAAGATGCACTGGTGATGGGTTTTAAGTAGCACTGTGACATATCGAGTTGAGGAAGATGATACAGATTTGAGACATTAAACCACGGGCAGCCATGTCATTTAGGAGACTATTTAGTAGTCCAGGTAAGAAACAGAGAGGGCCAAAGCCATAAAAAGATTGGAGTGAAACTGTACAGGGCAACATAAGCAGACCTTGATGAAGAATAGCAACTTACTGCAGTGCCTCTAGAAACCACTGGTTAAAGATTAGATGGGAAACTGACTTGAGAAGGCTCTTTCATGTTTAATAATTATCCATGTAGCCTAATTTTCAGAATTTTAGGCATTAAACACATGAACAGGAATATAAGAGAGTTTGCAACAACAACTGAACATTTTCTGTCCCACAGATGTGAGCTATAACTTATTTTTGAGTAATGACCCATCTTTTTATTTTGGAGGTAGATTCTAACATGGTCAAAGAGGGTTTGTTTTTCTTTTACTGTTAGGTATTTTCATTTGAATTTCAATTTAATTCTATTTTTATAAGCAATATAAGTTTCTAATTATCTTTGCTAGGTTTTACAGAGGGAGTATGTTAGATTCTTGACAAAAATATCTCAAATGATATTTGTCAAGTCTGGTGTATTAGTTAGATGAAAAGAATGTCATAGTTACATTTTTTTTACCATATGTGTTTATCATACTGCTTGTAAATTTACTTTATAATCAAGATGAACAGTATAATTTAAAGCATAATATTCTCATTTCAAGAGATCGCAGGGACTCTCAATTCCTTCTCTGCTTTTATTATATATAAATTGGCCATATCAGTCACAGCAATGACTTATTTGGTGCTGGATCATCAACTCCCTATTGTAAAATTATTCCTATGAGAAGATACTGACTCAAATAACAGAGGCCAGGAACACATGGCAGCAAAAACAAGCTGTGGATTTTATGTGTTTGTGTGTTGTGCAGTCAGTACACTCTTCCTTTTGTTTCTTAACGGCTGTGTTCTGATCCTCAAAGATAACATACTTCTGCATTTTTTGCTTTATCTGAAAGCAAGTGATTCATTAAAAACCAAACTGCTATGAGTAAGAATCTGAGCAACCAGAAAATAATTACATATCTTACTATGAAGTAGAATATATCATATTGAAATATTCTATTGTCACTTTACATTATTGGTGAGTTGGCTAGAAACACATTTACATTTTGTTCTAACCAGTGTATTCTGTCAGTTAAATATCTAAGGGATTAAATATTCAGGCCATTTGGGCAAAAACATTAAAAAATGCATGACAGCAACAACAAGAAACATCTTATCTAGCATCAAATCTATGCTCATGTTCTACTTCTGCATAACCAACTGCCAAGAGCTTAGTAGCTTCGATGAACTTCTGTTTATTATTGCACATTTTCTCTAGCTTAATAGTTTGAGATGCTCACCTGAGTCCTTTACTCAGGGGCTCACGGAGCTGCAGCCCAAGTGTTGATTGATCAGGGCTATCTTCTTTTCTGGAGACTTGACTAGGGAGAATTCATCTCCAAGATGGCTCCAGTAGTCGGCAGAATTCATTCTATGGCTGCATGACCAAGAACATTGACTTTCTTCCGTCAGTGAGGAGCTTTCTGTAGGCTTAGCCATATGGGCTTCTCCAATAATGAGGAGAGTTTCCTCTTCAGGGAAGGTCCAGTTCTTCTTTCAGTTGAATGAATCACCCCTCCCTTTGACTAATCTATATTTTAATAAGTCAAAACCAACTGATTTAGGACCTTCATCACGACTAAATCACTTCATCACAGTCACATTGACTTGAGGTAGAGTAAGTTACATTTTCTACCCAAACTCAAGGGAGAGTGAACCCTTGGGAGGGGGATTTATAGGAGGCAGCTTAGGTAGGGTCTATGCACCATAGAGCTCTTTGTCACAATGTATTGCTATTATTTTTTCTTCTAACACATTAATACTTTATTAGAAATTTAGGACTTCCGGGAAGATGGCGACCAGGTGAGCGGCAGAGGGAATCTCTCCCAGAGACCGATCCTTTGCGTGCGGGTTCCCGGTCCGTGGATGCAAAACTCCAACTGATCGGGCTGCTCTCCATGGCCTGAGCATTAAAGGGCCGGCTGGACAAGCCACGTGGTGAGAAGTGGGCGGATCCTGAGAACTGGGTGCCCAAGGGATCAGTGCTGCGCTTGGGTGGCAGCTCGGCTCAAATTGTGTACAGCCGAGAGAGCGATTGCGGCAGGAGGGACGCTTCCAGCTCCTGAACCCGATCGGCTTGGAGGCGGCTGTAAACAGGATTTGTTGGAGGCAGTGGAGCAGAGGAAACTCAGAGAACGTGTTACTGGGACAGATTGCGCCAGTCTGGGCAGCGGTCCGGGATCCTGCTCAGAGCCCTGCTCCCGCAGCCGGCACCACGCCAACTGGAGCCACTGCAATCGGCGGGATTTCTGAGTTGGGAAAAAGCTCGATCCAGGGAGATACATCTGAACGGCATTCCTGTCTGCACTATCCCAGGGTGAGTTGAGTGGGCACTCTAACTGGTTTTTCCTGAGTCGGCAAGAAGCTCTGCCCAGCGAGCGACATCAAAGCAGCTTTAAGGACTGCTGGATCTTCCGGGTAGGAAGAGCTAGCTAGGTGCCCCTACGGGATTTGTGAGGGGGGAAGGAGCTCCACCCACGGGGGAACACCTGAGTGGCCTGTCTGCAAGGTCCCTGGGGTGGCGAGCTGTTTATACGTCCCAGACAGATCTCGGGGTAGGGAGTAGAAGCGGAAATCTCAGCAGACAGCTTAAGGGTCATTCTCCCAAAGAGAAGAAATCATTGGAGCAGCCTCTGCAGCAGACCTTTGCCTGCTGAACTGCCTGGGGAATTTATAGCTCCACATTTTGAATCTGATACCCAAAAATGGGAAAAAAGAGGAACAAAACGCAATCTCAAAACTCAACCCAACCCAGAACAAGTTTTGAATGTGAGGATACAGGAGAACCAGGAAATCACATACCTGCAAGTTATGAAATGATCGCATCTGAAATGAAACAACTCCAACAGGTCATAAAAGACCTTAAAGCAGAAATAAGCCACATACCTGCAACGATCTCTCAGACAAAAAAGGAGCTGAAAACAATGATGGAAGAAATGTTCCAGGCACACAGAGAAGAAATAGCAAAAGACTAGAAGAAAATAGGAAACAAATGGAAACATTACAAGAGCAATTTAGGAATGAATTACCAAGAATGAAACAGGTCCAAAGAGAATGCCAGGATTTGAAAACTAACGCTGAAAGCATGAAAAACCGTTTAAATGAAACCGAAGATAGAATTTCAGAACTTGAAGACAGCATGGCAGCTCCAAGATGAGGCAAAACGTAACAATATTCGAATTATAGGAGTGTGTGAAACAGCAGGAGATCTCACAAACGATATAAAAGGAATATTTGATGAAATAATAGCAGAAAATTTCCCAAACAAGGTAAAAGATACTGAAGTTCAGTTAAGCGAGGCATATAGAACCCCAATGATCCATAACCCAAAGAAAAACACAC
>PVLD010031850.1:0-15304 GCA_004027595.1 Dinomys branickii
GTCCCAGTAGCGCGTTCTCTGTCGGGTTCAGGAGCTGAAGCCGTTCTTCCCTCCACACTCGCTCTCTCGGCTGGTCGTCTTCTTCCCGGAAGTCCTTATTTCTGTCTTCATATTGCTATATTTCATTGTTTGGGTGGTAATCCTCTGGGAGGTTCTCTCTCTGCTGCCTACCCGGTCGCCATCTTCCCGGAAGTCCTCCTTGAGCTCACTTTGTAGCCCAGGCTGGTCTCACAACGATCCTGCCTCAGCCTCCTGAGTACTGGGGTTACAGGTGTGTGTTGCCATGCCCGGCTATACCTGTTTTTTATTTTATTTTATTTTATTTTATTTATTTTTTTTTTTGGCGGTACTGGGGATCGAACTCAGGACCCTGCGCTTGCTAGGCAGGCGCTTATTCCACTGAGCTATATCCCCAGCCCCTATACCTGTTTTTTAAAAAAATAACATCTAAGTTACTTTTTTGTTGCTGACACACAGCAACAGGTTAAAAGGTTAAAAGTGGAAAGGTTTATTTTGGTCCACAGTTTATAGAGGATTCAGTCCATAGTCACTGGCTCCCAGGCAAGGCGTCATGGCAGAGGGGACCGGCATAGGAGAAACAGTCCATGCCAGCACAGGCAGGAGGCCAGAGAGATCAAGGCAGGAGGAGGGAGATAGATCCTGCCAGGACACACCCCCAGTGACCACTTCCTCCTTCCTGGCTCCACCCCCAACATCACCTTTAGGTATATATTCACGATTACACTAATCCACCTATGAATATCACAGACCCATGATTTAGCCACCTTCCCAAAGCCCACCTGTGAGTACATTAGGCTTGGAGGGGACATCAGGATAGAAACCATAACAGCATTCCATCAAGTTTCTGAAGAAATTGCCCACTTGATTATTATGAATTTTAATCTCTGTGATTCTAAAGTAATCTCCCCTCTCCTTTTGTATGTACTGACTTTTTTCTGGTAGTAAGGATGGAACCCAGGGTCCAGAGCATAGTAGGTGAGGTGCACCTCCGCCCCGCCCTCCTGTAGGCTTCCTGAAGCCTGCACCCACACATTTAGAACCTCCTCCCAACCCACCGGACTGGGCCGGGCGTTATTTGTCCTCTTGCCTTTGTGCTCCTTCTTGGTGACGCTGGGTTTCATCTCTTGATTAAAGTGCTGAGGGGAAAAGGCTGTAAGGAAAGACAAATGATGCATTTTATTGAATAATTTTTATGTAGTCAAATCTGTCCATTTTTCTAAGCTTTTGATTTTTATATCTTGATGAGGCAAGCTTTTCGCAGCTCAGGATTAGAAAAAGATTCCACATTTGCTAGTTTGTTTATTTTTTTTTTTTTACATTTGCTTTACATTTTACTTTATTTGGGGATGGAGCACATTGCTTTGTGCTTTTATCAATGAGCTAAACCCCAGCCCTGGGCCTGAGTTTCACATGTGTGGGAGAAGACTTTTTTATCTTAGTACCAGGAATTGAACTGAAGATCTTGCGCCTCCAAGACAGGTGCTTGTGCCACTCAGCTGTGTTCTCAGCCTTAAGTAGGTTTATCCCCCACCAGCTTCCTTCCCCGCTGATTAGTTGTTTTTTCAATTGATATGAAGTGCTGCGTTCATAGTATTCTAAATTCTCCTACATGTAAAGTTCCTTTTGCAGCGACCAGATCAGATTAGATCTAACGCTGATCTATTTGTTAGGGCTCCCACACCGATCCTCTCACTTTAGTGTCTGTGGTTGATTTAATATCTTTATGGTAAATTCTTCCTCACTGTTTATTTTTAATTTTTCCTTAGCTCATTTTTTCACACTTTCCTCTCCAAAAGAATTTCAGAGTTCTCTCCTTCCTGTCTTTCCCTCCTCTCTCTTTTCTCCCTCTCTCTCTCTCCTCTCTCTCCTCTCTCTCTCTGGCTTTATTTTGAAACAAGGCCTCACTATGAAGTTCAGGCTGGTCTTGAACTCACTCTATAGCTCAGGTTGTCTGGGAACTTCTGGGGACCCTCCTGCCTCAGCCTCCCAAGGGCTTGGGATTATAGGCACACAGAACCACACCTGCCTAGAATCATCTCTTTAAACTATTTTGAAATAGCTGAATTTTCAACTGCAAATGCAATCTTATTCCTGTTTCTGGATGTCCCTCCAAAACTCCATATTGTCGTAAGTGAGGCTTTTCAGAGGTGGCTGGATCTAGAGTTTGTGGTGCTAGGACTAAGGGTGTGTGATTGCTAAATTAGCCCACTGATTGGTTTGGCATAATTCTGGGTGTGCGTAATGGAAAGGCCCAGCCTGAGTGTGAGTACTGCTGGGCCCCAGGGTGTGAATTCTGGGTAGAATGTAAGGGGCAGGTAGAGAGGGCTGCTGAGGTTGCTGATGCTTCCCCTGTACTTTGCTGCTTGCTGGTTTCCTGCCTCCTACCTGCCACAGACTGTTTCTCCTCTGCCATGTGCCATCTTGCCTTGGAGCCAGCTAACTATGGATTGAAACCTCTACAAACTGCAAGCTGAAATAAATCTTTCCTCCCTTAACTTTGGTGTCAGGTATTTTTGTCTTAGCAATGTGAAAAGTAACTAAGACCCTTCAATGGTAGGTTCTTGGGGGCCAGAGGTAACGTCTTTATGTCCTGAGTTGCCAGTCATGGTCCTGTTCCTCCTCTGGCCTCTCTTAAAGATTTATTTTTTCTCTTAAAGATTAAAAATTTTCCTCCTTTAGCCCTCGTTGAGTCCTTCATAGGTTTATTCCTGGGTATTTAAATTGGTCTTTAAAATGGCAACTATTTTTTTTTTACAGGAAAATTTCTTATTTTAGGGGAGGGACTTTGGTGCCGGGAATTGAACCCAGACCCTGGTGTGTGCTAGGCATGTGTTTGTTCTACTTCTGAGTTACATGCCCAGCCCAACTCGTTAATGAAGGTGTGATCAGAATGTAATCAACCTCAGGTGGGTTTCGTCTCTTCTTTTCCAGTACTCATATGGTTTTTAATTCTTCTTTTGTTTAATTTGCTTTTTGAGATGGTCTCATTACAGTTCAGGCTGTCCTGGGACTCACTATGCAGCCCAAGCTGGCCTTGAATTTGCAGGGGTCCTCCAGCCTAGCTTAGATTCTGGTCTTATTGCGAGGTTAGACCCGCCAGCACAACATGCAGCAGTGTCGATAACGAGTAACTTTGATCTCTCCCTGCCTTAGGAAGATGCTTCACTTTTTTTCTTACATGTACCCCTGCATCTGCCTAGAATCTGAACACACCCTTGCCTTAAAGCTGAAGTGTGAGTTGCTTGCCCAAGTGATGATAAGTTTAAACTCGGCTTGGCCGTTGTACAAAGTTATACTTCGATCATGAGAAGGGACGGCATGCTTCTAGGATGTTCCACACAGGAACATCTGTAGACAGTAACAAGCACACCGCTTGCCGTGCTGCTAGTCAGGCCCAGGTTTTCAGCCCCATGTGTGGCTCACTTTGCCTTGATACCAAGGCCTTCACTGTTAGCCCTGTGCTTCAGAACAGCCCGGGAAAATCCACAGGAAACTGAAGCCATTGTCGCTGTTTATGTATGCAGTGGAACTCGGCATATGGTTAAAGCGGCTCACTCAAGGAAGTTTCCCTCCCAGTGTCCTTGGGTATCAGCCACAAGAAAGATGTGTCAGATGAAAATCAGCTAAATTAGGCCTCCTTACTCCACCTCTACTGGGAGGCTTCACCAGGAGGGCTGACAGGAAGCCTCCGCCCCCTACGGGCTTGGGGCTCCGTGTGCAGCCTTCTCCACATGGAAGAGTTCTGATTTCGATAGGAAGAATTCTGCAAAGACCCCCGCATTGAGAGCACTGACTTCATCAACAGCTCAGTCCACTGGGGCCTGGCCAGAGGGCCGGGCCCTGCGGGGGCCTTTTGAGGGTGCATCTCTCATGCTAACCCTTCTGCCCTCTGTGCTTCCAGCCCCTGCGGAGAGATCCACATTCCTCTACCACGATGCTCCTGCCTGGAGACAGTTGACCATGGACTGCATGGGCTTGAAAAGCCTGGGCCAAGCAGAGCCTTCTCCTCTGAGTTGTGTATTCGGGGGGTGGAGGCTGGCGGGGTCTCAAGGCAGGATCAAATCTTGGAGGCCACCAGGGGCTTTGGCAAATCCATCTCCACATCTAGATCCCACGCAGGCTCCAGGCAGCTGGCCTGCTGTTCGCTAGCCTGGCAAGTCTATCAGGTTGGCATGAGGCTGGCCTCTAGGGAGGCATCTACCAGGAAGCCAGGGACAGGCATGGTGGCCACCAGAGCTGCTTGTGGAGTGGGCACCAGGGCCCCCCGTGGGGGTTGTGTGATCATTTGGAAAGAGTGAGCCCACAGAGTGGCCAGATTGGAGGGGACAGACCCTCCTCCAGGCTGAGCCAGGTGCCACTGTTTTACAGACAGATCTGCTCAGGCCTGACACGTGCTCTGCGTGGCTGTGGATGGGACCCAAATGCTCTGAGGGTGAGTAAGCCACGCGAGGCCTGAGTCAGTGTCCCATCACCCCGTGGGTCACACAGCAGAGAGGAATCTGAGGTTCTGACAGGGCTGGAGGATGGTGCAGTGTGGGGAGTGCGGGAAGGACCGGCCTTTTCCTTCTTGTTGGCCCTGTGGGACCTGCACGCTTTGTTGGGGATGGATACCCACGCTCCTGCATGAGGGATGGATACCCAGCCAGCGCTCCCTGACTGGTCCAGGGTGCGGGGACAGAGATGGGGACAGGATGGGGACGGGGAGCACCCTTACGCCTCCTGACTGCTTCCTGACCCTGCGAGTGGGAGAGTGAGCTGAGCCCCTTCCTAACTTTCTGTTGTGGTTTTCTGGCTCCAATGGCCAATCTGAGACCTACCTAACAGGGTGTGTCTGTGACAGACCACGCCCCACCCCAGAGGGCCAAAGACCACACAATCAGAACCTTCTGGGATGGGACCAGCTTTTGTGTTCGTCAAAGCTTCCCCGGAGGTTTGAATGAGCAGTTACAGTTGGGAAAGAATAGGATACATAAGTTTTTTAAAAATGAAAGCCGGGCATGTGGTGTATGCTGGTAATCCCAGCATTTGGGAGGCTGAGGCAGGAGAATTCCTGCAAGTTCAAGGTCTACAGGTGAGACCCTGTCTCAAAGAATAAAAACAAGAGACTGTGTAAAACCAGGAATTCTTGGGTTTTTGTTTAGAAAACATCAAGGCCAGAGTGTGGGGAGGTGGGGTGGTGCTTCTGATCAGGGACCCAAGGAGGCTGTGTGGGGTGTTGGCAAGGGGAGGGAGCTCCTGACTTTGTTCTAAGGATGCTAAGCAGCATCTTGTCACAGCACAGGTGGGCACGAGCTGGCTACCAAGTGAAGATTCAGCTGTGGGACTGGTCTGTGGAAATGGCAGAACAGGGTGCTGATAGATCCATCAAAAGTCTGGAGACCACTGCTGCGCACAGGGGCCAGCAGCTGGGAGTGGGTGTGGGGTGCGGCGAGGTGCCGTTTATCTGGCTGCTATTTGGGCAGGTCCTTTGGGAAAGTTACTTTTGACTGGCTGTTAGAGCCCAGAGGCTCTGTGACCTCACTACCTACCCCAGGCCAGAGCAGGGGTTGCTGCACGGAAGCCTCCTTTCCCAGGCTTCTCTGCATGGCTGCAGGACCAAGTTCTGCCCCGAGTCCAGGCAAGTTTCCTAGGAGATGGAGGAAAACCGGCAAAGGCTTTGCTCCTCTGATAAAAGACCACTGTGGTTGGCCAGGTGAGGCGGCACACATGCCTGTAATCTTAGCTAGTTGGGAGGCTAAGGAAGGAAGGTCATAAGTTTGAAGCTCGCTAGGGCAGCTTAGCAAAGCCCTGTCTCAAAATAAAACTGGTCGGGGCTGTAGCTCAGGGATGGAATATATAGCATGTGTGAGGCTGGGGATTCTATCTCCAACAGCAGTGATAAGAGCAGGGAGTGGTGGCGCACGCCTGTAATCCCAGCGCTGGGGAGGCTGAAGCAGGAGGATTGTTGAAAGTTTGAGACCAGCCTGGGACATAAAGTGAGCTCAAGGCCAGCCTGAACTGCATAGCAAGACCCTGCCTCAAAAAGACAAAAAAAAAACCAAAAAAAAAAAAAAAACAAAGACCAAAAAACCCACAATGATTCGGCTAATGCTTTTCATCCCTTGATACATGCCTTGGATATGAATGCCGTGTCTAGAGCTATGGCGGCCGTCTTTGGACTGGGAGGTAGCAACCGGGTTTGCAAACAGTATAGGGCAAAGTGAAGTTTTTGACAAATCACATGGCTGGGTCACCAACCTGCCCTGGGTGATTTCCCTTTAAGTATTTTGTTATGGGACATAATTAAAAGGCTTCAAAGCAGGGTCTCTATGTCTGTTATTTGCAGTCAAAAGCATTCTTTTCTCTTTTTTTCTTTGTTTTGGAGACAAGGTGTCACAATGTAACCCAAGCTGTCCTCAAACTCCTGCCACAGCCTCCTGAGTGCTGGGATTACCCAAAAGCATCCTTAACTACTCAATATCCTAAATGTATTGTACGCATCCATGGATATGAGTCTAAAACTTCAGAGTTGCCACAGGATAGGATGGGCAAGTCAGCGGCAGACCCTGCAAACCCTGGGACTGGCTGAAATCTGCTATGAAGTCTTGCAGAAGTCTGTGCGGAAGTCAGGAGCAGACAAAGAGGGGCCAGAAAGAGGCGCGCGTGAGGGTGTGGTGAGTCCGGCACACAGCGCTGCCTTCGCCTGAAGGTCCCGGCTGTCTTCTGGACTCAGCCGCTCCGTCCGGGTAATTCTCAATGGCCCAGCCGTGTCTGTCCTGTGTGTCCTGTAGCTCATGTGGGGTCCACTCACAAAGGGTCCCTGTTGTGTAATGGGCATGCTGGGCTGGCCATTTAGAGAAAACAAAATGTCCACAAATAGACGATGGATGCAAAACCTGCAAGTAGCATTAAAAAGCAGACGCATACTAGAGAGAAATGGGAGTCCTGCCTAACCTCGGGTAAGGAGGGCTTTCTGTCTGGCAAGAGCCATAAAGACTGTAAAGAGTGACTTGGGGACCTAGTGGGAAATGTTCTATATATTTAAAAGTCCAGTTAAAAAGGCACCGAAATGATAAAAAAATTATAACAGGTTATGATATGTAAAGAGCTGCTGTCCTGTAAATTTAACATCAATCTAAAAAAATATAAATAGTCCAGTGGAGTGTGGGGGTGCACACCTATCATCCTGGCACTCGGGTGGCTGAGGCTGGAGGCACCTGGGAGGCTGAGTGCAAAGTTAATTCCCTGTCCAAAAAGCACAAAAAATAAATAATCCAAATAAAAAACCAGCGAAGACTCTATAAGGGTTAAGTATAGCAACAAAGAAACACAAATAAATTGTGGTCACACAGAAATTTTCAAGCTCAGTAGTGATAAAATGTAGATGAACTAAGAAAGCCTATTATTTGCCTTTCAAATTGGAAAAAAAGTGCATTAGGACCATGATGATGAGGGCTGGAAACCAGGAAGCCTCGCTCCGGCGGGGGGTGTTTAGCTTTTGCTGTTGTTGCTGTTGTTTAAGAGGAAAAGTGGCTCACACTCATTTAAATTTAAGGAAGTGGGTTACTGTGACAGTTAAGGACTCCTGGGGTCATGGACTGGATCTCGGATAAGGGACAACCAGCTATAAAGGACATTATGGGGACAACAGAGGCCATTTGAATGTGGTTGTGGGTTATAGCAGATCAATGGGGCCATCTTGCGAGAGTGACAGTGGTCACGCAGCTCTCAGAAAGTCCTCGTGCTCAGTTATTTACATAAGGGTGTGAAATCATGACGTTGGCAATTTACATTCAGATGGGACGGGACGCGCTGCCTGTCTATCTGGTCTCTCATCTGAGAGGGAAGTTGACAATCCCTAAACAGAGATGGGCCATCTTTGGGATTTTTTTTTCCTTTTTTTTGAGACAGGGTCTCTCTATGTAGTTTAGACTGGCCTTGAGCTCATTTTGTAGCCCAGGTTGGTCTCAAACTTGCAATGATCCTCCTGTCTCAGCCTCTCAAGTGCTGCGATTATAGGTGTGTGCCACCACGCCCAGCATCTTTGGGTTTTCAATGAAGAGTCTATTTTTTCACCTTTTCAGTGGCTTTCACTTTCAAAACAAAAATTTGAAAGCAAGTGTAAGCTACAGGATTAGTTTGACTCATGGTATTGTATTTAATTCATTGAATTTTGAGAATTTGCCTCCTTCTGTTACCCAGGTTGGCCCGACTGGAACTTGTAGGCTCAAAAGATCCTCTATCCTGAGTAGCTGGAATTGCAGACACACACCACCATGTTGGGCCAGCCAGTGATATTTTATTTCTAAAATAAAGGTATAAGAGTTGGGTGTGGTGGAATCCCAGCACTTGTAAGGCTGAGGCAGGAAGATTGCTATGAGTTCAAGGCCAGCCCAACTACATAGTGAGTTCAAGGTCAGCCTGAATTACATAGCCAGACCCCATCTCAAAAAAAAAAAAAAAAATGATACACACACTTTTTTTAAAAAGGCCGAAGAACCATATTCAAATACTAAGGGTACCTATCCCCAGCATTGGTAATTACTCATTTCATTTTCCTTCCTTCTTTTAAAGACAGTAAAAGAAAGAATAAATATTCAGATGAATCAGAACATTCAAATAAGCAAAAGGAACAAACTGACATCAAGATTCCTCTCGAAGAGAGGCCCGTATTTAACATTTGCTGTGTGTCCTTGCGGTGTCCCCGCACTTCTAAACAACTCTGCTTTTTCCTGCCCCAGTCTAGTCCCAGTGTATGATCATCTTTTTTTTTTTTTTTTGCGGTACTGGGGATCGAACTCAGGACCCTGCGCTTGCTAGGCAAGCGCTTATTCCACTGAGCTATATCCCCAGCCCCCTATCTTTCCATCTCTTGCAAACTGACGCTTGCCGCTTGCCGCTTGCCCTTGCGATGGGGGACTCACATCCCATGTAGAACTATCCTCTTGAATGGCTGGCATTTCCTGTGATAAGGACAACCACTCCTGGTACCTACCAGAGGCCAAGTGCTGTTCTAAATGCTTTCTGCACATCAAATTCATTCCATCTCCCCCTACATGGAGGCTGAGTTCAGACAAGAATTCAGGGACCAGACAGCCCAAGGTGCTTTCAAAATACAGATTCACCAATGAACAGGACATTTGGTGTGTGTAAGGCAATACTGCAGTCTTCCCTATGGAGTCGCTCAGTGCTGGGAGAAGCCACTCAGTGCCAGGAGAAACCGCTGCCCTAGCTCTCAGAACTCATATTCGGGACTCTCAAGGGGAGGTTTCTTCTAAGTGTAGTTGGCAAAGCCATGTTCTCGGAGCCCTCCAAGCCCACACACCTGGGCACTGCTTGGGCTGCTCTTTCCCAGCCTCCTGGTTGCCCCTCGGTCACCTGGGTGAAACCGTGGCATCTACTGAGCATTTTGCGGGAACCTCTCCCAATTAATCACTGCATTCCTTAGGAGAGAGCAGCATAGTGCCCAAGTTCCCACCCTCCCTGCTAGCGTGTGTGTGCGTGCGCGCGCGCGCGTGTGTGTGCGTGCGCGCGTGCGTGCGCAATGTGCATGCATGCATGCGTGCCTGTGCTTGTGCTAGTTCCTCTCAGTGTAGTAAATGTCTGCCCCCCCCTCCAGCATTAAAAATAAACAGACTTTGAAAGCAAGTTGCTAGAGATTGGTCAATACCATATGCAAATAAATAAGTGCTAATTGCCCACAGTGTCTTCGGGTGTCAGGTGCAGTTATTGGACCACATTTATGGGCCAATTAGGCGCCTTACCGGACTTTAGTGGTGATAAATTGCGACTTAGCGGCTTCTTGGAACGTGCTAGAGACAGCAGGCCAACAGTAACTCTCCCCACGAGGCTGGGGTGGGCAGGGCTTTTGTCTGCTGTGTAACCAAATTGGGATCGGCCCTGTGACTACCCACTACCCACACGTGTCAGGGTGCAGCAGGGACCTATGTAAACCAAGGCTGGGACCCACAGAGGCGCCCCAAGAGCAGCTTACACATGAGCAAGCTGGGCCTGGAACGGGACCCTGGTCCTCAGGCCTCAGACCTTGGTCGAGGTGCCACCGGGGTGGTGCAGGGATGGCAAGGCCAGTGTGGCTCCAGTGCTGGTCACACCATGGAGCCTGAGCTGGGCCCTGGGAACCTGGACAGACCCAGTCCGGAGCTCATGGGAGGTGTAGGAGAGACGCACAGCCAAGGCAGGGGCATGTCTGAGGAGCATTTCAGAGGCGAAAGGCAGGAACAGGGAGATGCAACAGTGCCAGAAGGGCATGGAGAGGCCACTGTGGTGCTGGGGGGTGGGACCCACTCATGACCTCAGGGACGGCCATCATGGTGGCTCTCCCAGGCAAAGGAGGCTGAGACGCAGAGGCCAGGATGGACGGGTGCTGGGGGCCAAGCGGGGGAGTGCTGGGGACCGTGATGCTGGGCTTGGCACAGTGAGGCAAGGAAGGGCCACCTCTGGGGGTCTGGACAGTGCATTTAGAATGTGGGGCTGTGGAAAGGGATTTCAGGCAGGGGGCAGCCAGGCCAGGCCCCTGGAGGGAGGGTGCACCAGAGAAGAGGGTATGGGATCAGGAGGCAGCACGCTGGGGAAGTGGGGCATCCTGGTCCCAGGAAGGTCCCAGGGGGAGAAGAGGGGCCGTGAAGGAGGGAGTGGGACAACTCAAGGACACAGGGGTTGTGCTTGTCCATACTGCCCTGGGGGCTGGTTTGACCTTTGTTCCCTCAGGCTGTGTAAGCTCAGGTTCCCTTTTTACCTGAATGCCTCCTAATTTTTAATCAATTTGTTTCAGCATCAAAGTAGTTTATGAATCAATTAACCAATTGTCTTGCCAATTTCAGCATGAGCGAACAAAATAATAACTCAAGTACTTTCTTCAAAGTCAATGGCCAACTGTGAATGCACTTCAACACACACCTGCATTCAAATGCCAGGCTCCTCACACCGACCTCTATCTAACCCTAGCACTCTGTGAGGTTGAGGCAGGAGGGTCGCCTTGAGTTTGAGCCTAGCCTGGACTACACAGTGAGTTCAAGGTCAGCTTGGACTATATAGCAAGACCTGTCTCAAAACAAAACAGCATATAGAGAAAAGTTGTATAGTATAAAGTATTATATATATGTGTGTGTGTGTGTGTGTGTGTGTGTGTGTGTGTATATATATATATAACAAAGTATATAAAAATTACCCCATAAAGACACAGCACTGTTTGCACTTTAGGTTTCCTTATAGAAGAGAGATCAGTTTTACATGTACTGCTGTATCCTCTTATTTATTTATTGGTACTGGTAATCAAACTCAGGACCTTGCATTTGCCAGGCAGGTGTTGTACTGCTGAGCTATATCCCTGGCCCTCTCGTTTTTTTAAAAGTGCTTTTTCTCAGGTTATAAACATGGTATGAAATGATTAAGCTTCTGCTTTATAGGGGAAGCATATTTCACTTAACTGTCTGCCTCTTGTTATACTGTAAGTTCTTTTCTAATATTTTGTTGCAAATACCGCAGTGATGAACATCTAGGATGCAAACATTACATCTCAGGTTGGTCCTGGGCCCTGGGACACTCGCGGGACCCTACTGTGGGAACGGCTTTAGGCCAGAGGAAGACCCTCTGGGCTCTGTGCACACTGCCAGCCCTGTCTGGCAGCCTGAGGTGGCCCGGTCACATTGCAAGCCTGGGCTGGGAAATTGGACAGTTGATTCTGTATTAACTTTGTTACTGACCTGAGAGTGGGGTGTAAACACCTTGTCCTGGAAGATGGTTCAGTCCCTGGGGGCTGAGAAGTGCGGTGGTGTCGTGGGTAGCGGGCACTCTGAGGAGAGTTCAGAGCTCTGGCGGGGTGGATAGCTCACGTGAGCGGCAGCAAGGCTGGGGCAGCCTGCTCACCTGGCCTCTCTCTGGGCAGGGAGTGTCTGTGGCTCCAATGGAGTGAGCACACGTGTGCAAGGGGAACAGAGAGGCCTGTGGCCAGAGACCCGGAGTACCGCTTTCCCACACATCTCCCGTCACCAGGGCATTCCCTGCCTGAGGAGCACCACCTGCCTGAGGACACGGCAGCCACACTTCCCAGCCTCCCTTGTAGCCTGCAGTGAACTGACCAGGAACGGGAGGGCCCGGGCTCCAGGGGTGTCCTGCAGCTGCACAGCTGGCTCAAAGGTGAGCCCTACACCAGTTCCATCTGACCTTCTTTGCTTATTTCTTAGATGTGTCACCTTGGTGCATGAGACCTGGCCTGCTGGGGGTGTGGTCGCCTGGAGGCCCATTAGTCCCCTTGTGGTACCCTGTGCGCCACTGGAAAGTTAACAGGACACTTGACCACCCACGGGCAGCGAGATCGCGGGGCTGTGTTGACAGACATGAGGGAGGGGGCGGGGTCCTTTGGAACCGGCCCCGCGACGCCTCGCCTTGTTGAGTGCGATGGGGTTGGCTCTTTGGGTCTCGCCTTCCTTCTACTTTTTTGAAGTTTGGGGGTAAAACTATATTTTATGCAAGAAAATTACAGTAATATTTGTACTCCTTGCATTCTTAGTGGACTCCTGGGATGGCTTCTTCCTAGCTGCCTGCCCTGTCCCTGTCATTCACTTGGAGCAGCTGGGACAGGCCTAAGACACACGGCAGCACCTGGAACTTCTGAACCCAGCTTTCCTGCGGTTGAAGCACCCAGGGGCCTGGGGCTTGCGACGCTGTGGTCTCAAGTGCTGGATGTGTTTCAGGCCCTGCTTGGGGTGTTGGCCTGGAGTTCCTTTCCCTGTGGATAAAGTGAACAAGGTCCCAACTTTGAGACAAATGAGCAGCGCCACAAAAAACAAAACAATGCCCAGAAGCAGCATAGACATATTTCCATTTCTTTATTAGAAAGAGGTCTCTACACTATAGCCACCTCTCTCCATTACTTTACACAGTTTTCTTTTTCTTCTTCTTCTTTTTTTTTTCCTTTTCCCCTTAGAATACTGTACAGCTGACACAGAAATCCCAAGGCAGGAAAATACAAACTGGCATATTTAATCAAAACAAGATCATATGAAATAACAAGCAAAGTGAAATGTCTGTCAATGGTTTTAATTACAGTACAAACAATATAAATAAAGCATCATTGAGTCATTGTGAAACATAAACTTGCTGAATGAGGTAATATAAAAAACAAAACAAAAAAACCACCACCAAAATAAACCATCGGGTCTCTGGATAAACCCCCTGCTGCTCTTCTGTGTTCTATACATGGCTATTTACAGAAACAGGGCAACGTGCTCAAAGGTGAGCCCTGCACTCCCCGCTCCCACCCAGAAAGGTGACTGTTACCCCTGGCCTGCTCCCATGCCCATCCCTGGGCTCAGCTTAGGGGCTTCACACAGAGCTCAGCTGGGAGGTCGGAGGGTGTCTCCCTCCTCTCCACCACCGGAAGCAGTTTCCAAGCACATCTCTACCTCTGGGAACCGCACCCAACTCCACTCTGGGGGCAAATCCGTTGGGACCCAGGGGCAGGGGCCCTTGTAGTGAGCTTATGTGAGCAGGAGTGAGTGAGAGCAACCTCCTGGACTGGCCCTAGCCCCCTGTACCCTTGGTCCCTTCTCTGTCCCCCTGGCTCAACAGAGCAGACAGGCAGACAGGCGTTTTTGCTGGCCCAGTGGAGCGCCGTGGGCCAGGATGCCCTTCAATAAGCTCCTATGTCCCTTTACATGTCACATGATGGGCCGGCTGGTGCAAGGTGGTCTTTCCGGAGTGGTAGGGCCAGCCACAGCATGAGTTTCCTGGGCTGGCATGGACACTAAGGAGGGGAGATCCGGGATATACCAAGATCTGGGGGTGGCTGTTCCCAGCAGCTGGCGTGTTATAGGGCTTTGCTCTGTGAGGAAGACTACCCCACACTCCTGCACCTCTTGGTTCCTTTCTTTCACCTGCATCAAGACTGAGGCTGTGGAAGTCCTCCAGCTTGGAATTCCAGGTCAGACTTTGGCAGGTGAGTCTATCATATGGCTTGATTTACGACCCCCGGGAGAAGGGGTCCCCTGCACATGCAGCACGCTAGGCCAAAATAAAAACAAGCCCTGAGCCGACCTTGCTTCTCTCTCTTTCTCTCTCTCTCTCTCTCTCTCTCATTCACTCACGGGGGCATCTCGCCTCAGACGCAGGAGCACTGGGTGCGCACCTCTAGGCTGGGGCCTGTTGTGTGGGACAGGGCCTCACACAAGAGCATTTTCACAGGCAGGAGCAAACCAGTGCAACTGCTGCTGCTTTGAAAGGAGGAGGATTACCTTCTCTATCTGCTTCAGGAGGATGGGCATAGCCCTTAAATACTCCTAAAACCTAGGCTTGAAAAAACTCCAGAAGAGAAGACTTGTTGGTTGTCTAGAATCCCTTTCCAGAATCCTCCACAGATGATTCTAGTTGTAACTGTGACAGAGACTGCAAAGCCATGTTAAAAAGGCAGTGGACATACAAATTAAACAAGGAATCTGCTAAGATTTGAAGACCTATTTTTGGACAGTACTTCTTCACTAGAGGGAGGAGTATTTGCATTTCTCAACACTAAGGTCTAAGCTGTTAAATGTTTTCTCTTCCCCGTGAGGGGAGAGATGGGGCCCCAGACTGCCTGGCGCTGGCTTCTTTATAGAGTCTGGGCATCACTGTGTCTCAGGCCCAGCACTTCCTTCCTGGACATGATGGAGACGGGATCTGAGGACTGATGCTGTAATTCATCTTCCCCAAGTAGCTGGGCCCCTCCCGTTTTTTCTTTTGTTTAACTGTAAGGAATTTGAGATTTTGGCTCAAAAAACAGCCTAATTTACATGCTTGGTGACAAGCAGAGGAGCAGGCGGACTGGAGGGCCGGCAAGGCATGAGAGTCACCACGCCCAGTACCACAGCTGGGCATGATGGCCATGGAGGGGCACTCAGGAGTCTGGAAGAGACCCACCCCAGGGGAGGAAGCTCGGCGGACACCTGCCTGAGGCCCTGACTGAGTCTTCTGGTGGGGATGAGGTGAAAACCACCTCAGGATGCACCTCTACAACACCAGACACCAGACTCTTTGGAGGCAGTGGGAGACAGATTCTTTTCCTTTGAAGGAAAGATGTGCATCTCTGAAAGATTTGTGCTCAAATTCCTTTCTGACTGCTTTTCAATTTGTTTGCTTGAAGGCCTCCCCAGGAGAGTTCCAGAAAAGCCTCTGCGACCTTGTGTAAGGGATGGAAACAGCTGACAGGGGTGGGGTGGGAAGAACGCCCATCAGGAGGCAGCGATTTGCTTTCCCAACACCTTTGTGTCCTAAGCTCTTGAGCCCCAACCCCTTGCTTCTCAGGCGAAGC
>PVLD010031851.1:0-15297 GCA_004027595.1 Dinomys branickii
TTTTTTTTTTTTTTTTTGATAAGGTTGGCTAGGGGTTTATCAATTTTATTTATTTTTTCAAATAACCAACTCTTTCATTCATTTATTTTTTGTAGTGTTCTCTTTCTGTCAATTGCATTAATTCCTGCCCTGATCTTTATAATCTCTTCCTTCTTAGAGCTCTAGGCTTGATTTGTAATTCTTTTTCTAAAAGTTTGAGATGCAGCACTAGGCTATTTATTTGTTCTCTTTCTGTTTTCCTTTTCTGTGAGTTCACTATTATAAATTTCCAAGTACTGCTTTCCTTACACCCCACAAATCCTGGTAAACTGTATCTACATTTTCCTTTTTTTGTAGGTACTTTTTAGGTTTTTCTTTACTTTCTTCTGTGACCCACTGGTTGTTTAAGAGGTTATTGTTTAATTTTCAAGTTTTTAGGCAGGTATTAGATTTCCTTTTGTCATTAATTTCCAATTTCAGTGCGCTGTGGTCCGATAATATGCATGGGATAATTTCAGCTGTTTTGCATTTAGGTAGGTATGCTGTATAGGCTACAATGTGGTCTATTTTAGAGAAAGTCCCATGTCCAGCTGAGAAGAATGTGTGTTCTAATGTTGTAGGGTAGAACACTCTGTATACATTTGTTTGCAGCTTTGATTCAGATCTGTTATTACTTTGCTGATTTTTTTTCCAGTTGACCTATCTCATTGTGTGAAAGTGGTCCCCTATTACAATAATGTTATTAAGTATATGGGTTTTAATGTCTGTTAAGGTTTGTCTTATGTAGTTTTGTGCTCCAATATTTGGTGCATACATGTTTAGGATTGTTATCTCATCCTCTTGCAATTTTCCCCTAGCAATTATCTACTGTCCTTCTTTATCTCTTTGGATTGTTCTCAGATTCAAGTTTACATTGTCTGCAAACATAATAGCTATTTCTGCTTTGTCCTGGGTTTCTGTTGCACAAGGATTGTTTTCTATCCTTTGACTTTCGGTGTATGGATTTCCTTTTGAGTGAAATGTGTTTCCTGTATACAGCATATCACTGGATTTTGTTTCTTAATCCACTTTGCCAGTTGGTTTCTTTCAACTGGTGAATTGAGGCCATTTATATTTATGGTTATAACTGATATGTGTTGGATTATCATTGTCAAGTTATTTACTTGCTGTTGGTTCCTTGCTTTTCTACCTGTTTAATTGCTTACACTTCTTCAGAGTTCTTAAAATTGCAGTCATTTCCTCTTTGGCTAGATTGTCTTTTAGTACTTTTTGTAAAGATGGTTTGGCAATCATGAAGTTCTCAGTTGCTCTTTGTCATGGAAACATTTTATTTCTCCATTAAACTTGAAGGATAGTTTGGCAGGATACACCATTATCGGTTGCAAACTGTTTTGTCAAAGGAACTGTAATACTTCACTCCAAGCTCTTCTTGATTGGATGGTTTGTGAGAAGTCTGCTGTAATTCTGATGGGCTTTCCTTTATAGTTGATCTCTTTCTTTTCTCTAGAAGCTTTTAATATTTTATAGTTTTGCTGGAGATCTGGGATCTTGATTACTATATGTCTGAGTGTAGTTTTATTATGGTTATGACTAGTACGAGTTCTATATGCCTTGTTTACCTGTATCTCAGTTTCTGTTTCCATGCTTGGGAAATTTTCTGCTATTATTTCTGCAAATATCCTTTTTATGTCATTTTTGTTGCCTCCTGCTTTTTCACTGACTCCTGTTAGTCTGACATTATTTCTCTTTGCCTCATGTTGCAGCTGTTGGATTGATTTTTCCTGGATACCTGTTGATTTTAAGAGATCCTTTCTTTCATGATCATTAGCTGCTGTACTGTCTTTGAGATCTAAAATTCTATCTTTGGCTTCATCCAAGAGGTTTTACAAGCTTTCAGTGGAAGTTTTCATTTCCAGGAAATCTCTTTGAGTTCATTTTATGCATTCAAATTCATTTCTATATTGCTCATGTAATGTTTCCATCCATTGCCTATATTCACCTATTTTTTATCTGTTTCTTCTCTAGATGTGTGGAGCATTTCTTTCATTATTATTATCATTTCATTTTTGCCTGAGAGATTTTGTCTGATCTGACATATTCTATGGCCTAATGGAGTTGTTTCTTTAATTCCACTGCAATCATTTCAGCAATTTCAGGTGTGTGTTTAGCAAGTTCTCCTATTTTGATGTCCCCTGGACTTGTGAGTCGGGTGGAGTTCTGAGACTGCACTTTAGTTCTTTGCCTTGTCATATTTGATGCCAGAGCAGAGCGCTTAGCCTCCCTCTTCTGTGGCAGTTCAGCAGAGTTTTCTAGTGACCCTAGTTTTCCTGGTCGTCAGGCCTGCCCCTCAGTTACCGCTGAGATGTACTGCTTAGTCTAGGGTGTCCCAGTAGATGGTGAAGTTTATCTAGTTTTCACCAGTGGCAGATATTAACTGTGATGTCAGTTGTTGGCAGACTATGTGATCCAGCAACCTCTCACATTTCAGGGCATGTGTATGACCCAGAACCTGGTTGCACTGATTGTGTAATCCTTGACCAGTGTTCCTGTGACCCCAGGAAGTTTAGGATACAGGCAAATCCCAAACACGAACTGCAGGGTCAGCAGTTTGTGGACCACCTGATTCTGTGAGTCCAGTTAGTTTAGGGCATGCACAGGATCCAGATGCAGGATGCTCCAACAGCAAGCACAGACTGGCTGTGTCTGTGACCTTCAGGAGGTTAGCGCACATGTAAAGCCCAGCAAAATGTGATTTAATATTCTTTGATCTCTGTATTGCTCTTGATAAGGTACTTTTGTCCAGTCCTTATTATTACTGGCAATTCTAATGACTAACAGAGCAGTGAGGCCGTAAATGCTACAGATTCATCAAGGCTTTTTAAAAGCCTCTAAATGATATTCAAAAGTTATAAGGAAACGTAAATTGGATAAGGCCAATATTTAATATTTCTACTTGTCACTTAAAATGTGTATAGAGCACTTTACAGGGAGATCCAGACAATAATTCCCCTCATAGTTTATGTACTGAGGCTCAAAAGGAACTAACTTTGGTTGAAAGAATGTTACATCAGTGTCAAAATTTTAGAATAAATATAAATTTTCCTCTTATACTTTATAGTTTAAGTACTTCTTATTCTCCCACAGGTCATATAGGATAATTTTATGATAAACAAATTTACTCTATTGAGTAGCTTTACCTTTCTAATTAGTTAATTGAAACTCTGTAATTATATTTAGAGCAAATTGCCAAGGGTTTCACTATGGGATAAATAACTTCCAAACAACTCTTTGGTATTGATCCTACCACAATTGCATTGCCTATTGATTTTAATCAATATTTAACTTGGCTACAAGAAGCTCAATATTGGCAAGTAGCATTTGCAGATTTTATAGGACAAATTGAAGTTCACTTTCCAGTGATCCTATTTTCCAATTTTTTCCCAAGGATTCATGTATTAGTCCTAAATTTACTAAATTTGAACCTATTTCTGTTGCAATAGTCTATTTTACTGATTTTTCATCAAATGATAAGGGTGCTATTTGGAGTGAAGATTATCAATGGGTAAAAGGGCCTCCAGAAATTCCTGCACAAAGGTCTGAAATTAGTGCTATTTTATTTTTCATACAACAATTTAACTCTAAGTCTAGTAACAAAATTAGTGATCCAGCCTATGCAGTCTACCTTACTCAGAAGGTTGAGAGTATCTCCCTACAGTCAACTTTAGATCTGCTTCTATTTAATTTGTTTCTTGGGCTACAAGTGCCAATTCATAGTTAAATGGCACCATTGTATATTAGTCATATAAAGCCACATTCTAAATTATCTAAATTTTTAACGTATGAGAATCAGCAAGCTGATTCATTAATCACTTTCACTATTTCATTTGATGCATTACTTGGGTAGATTCTCCACCTGTGATTTATCATGCACCAGATATGACTGGCCCTCTATTAAACAGAAGATTTTTATTTTTTTAAATTCTTCTTATGAGAGATCTCTGCTAACTGACATATTTTGAAAAAATTTATGGTTAATCTTTTTATAATTACGACCTTTAAAAGTTATAAAAATTACTTTAATTCAACTTGACCAAAAATATATTTGAGTGTACTCTGATTTTATAAGAGATTATCTTATATGTGTGTCCTTGTTTGTCCTGTATCCAGTCTGTAAACAGCTATTTTATTCAAGCTCAATGAATTTTTCATATTTTTGTACTTTTAAGCATTTATCTGTAATTTAATTTGGTTTAGAGATAAATGTCATCTAAAATGAAGGATATGCTTCCATCAAGGTTGCCAGCTGGTCAGAATGATGTCAAAATTGATTGTTGTTTATAGACATATGACCTGAGAACCTGTCATTATTCAAATTTAATGTGTTAAATTTTGAGATTTTCTTGTGTTAGCAAAAACTTATTGAGATAATTAAACTAAAATACTTGAGGGTAAGGAGAAACTATCAGACAGAACTTTGAATAGTGAATAAGGAAGCAGCTCCCTGGAAAGATTCTTCCAGTCCTTGTTCATTAATAGAAAGCCCCAATAATCTTCATAGTCTTATGGGAGACACTCCAGTAAATACTGTTCTAAATATAATGTGATATGTTTACATTGGCCATTGGGTAAAGGTTAAGTTTTCAAAAAAAAAAAGACAATAAAGTTTTCTAATTAAAAGATGCTCTTGATACAAAACTAAATTAAGAAACAATATAATGACAATTTGGTTTGCTAATCACATGGTGTAGTACATGTATTTATGCCTTCCAAATGTACGGTATTCTAAAATATAAAACTGTGATTTTTTAGAGTGATAGATATCTGCCTTTCTCTTGTGCCTCAGATCCTAGTAATAAGAAGTTCATGTCAAGCCTCTAAGAGGTCATCAGCCAAATGATAATTTTTAGCAACAACTTATGCAGTGTATATGCTATGTATGTGCCACCTCATTTAGATATTGAACAGCACAGATAATGTTATGAACTTCTTCAATGACATCCTCTTAACAGCAAATTAGGTAAAAACTTTCATGTATTGGGCAGGGATGATGGCCTAAAAAGGTTATTCTATTCCAAGATAGAGATTTAAGTGTATTTCAAAATTGTCATCATGCACGTTATAGCACACTACAATGTATGGCTTTTGATTTCAAATTTTCTCTGTAAAACTAACTGATGTCTACTATCATACTATAGGGATTTAACTACTAAAAAATCCTTGGTTGATAAAAATAATAGTTCTCTGGCTATGGTTTATATTTGAAGGTGCTTGCTACTCAGATAAAATTTTAATGATGAAGTCCAGTGCTCCTACTAAAATGTAATAACCTTAGTTTCTGGATGTTCAACAACTGAGGTTTAGAGACCAAAAACTAGAAAAATATATGGGCTAAGATCAGAGCCAATATTTGGCCCTGCTCCTGTGAGATCAGTGAGGGCCCAGAACACAAAAGAACATCTGCTGTGACATCCTATAACTCAGTTGAGTCCCTGAACTTCTGATCAAAGGGATTTGGGGATCACAGAGAACAGTGATTCTACAGTGTATAGCATGCCTAAGAAGAGTCACCAGGAGAGAAAATTCTCCCAGGCTTTCAGGCAAAGCAACTTGGTCAAGCAATGGCCATGATTCATCCAATGGGCTCACACAGACAGAAGAACTGAAAAGCACTGTACATTGTTCCAAGGTAAATCTCTCTGATGTTTATAGACCACAAGTTAAGTATAATTAATACAGGTCTCACTTTAACTTGGTCTTGAACATCTACCAGAAAAGTATAACCACAAGATGTATAAAACAATGTCATAGTAACACTAATTTCTCCTAAAAATTGGTAACACTTGCCTAGAGACTACCAAACTCCAAGAAACCATACAGATAAAACCAAGAATATGCTAGATTCCTTTTACCAGGATCAACCAGATCCACTTCATAAAGAGAACTCATAACTCACCATGAATCATCGTTATGGGTTCCATCCTAGAACATGTAACCATAGCAAGAAAAGATGTTCAAACTCATGGTGAAGTCTGCTGCCAACAGTCCCATCATGGATTGTACAATGGACTGGTTACATTAACATTGAGCCTTTTACTTCTTTTCTTAGTCTTCTACAGAAGATGCCAAATTGACAATGTTAGCCATGTTTCAATTGCTGCAATTACAGAAACAAAAGGGAGGAATTGATGGAAACCGCTATGAAGCATCCCTGAGCAGGACTTAAGTTAACCAATGGGCTTTTCATATTTACTTTTGAATCTCTCCAAAGCCTAGGCTGCTTTCCTGGAAATGAGAGGTGGACTTATAGTAAATGAACCTCTGCAAGTCACTATCCCTACTGAGCCCTGTAATGGCAGATGAAGCCAGGAAGCTTCAAGATATAAGATCACAGTCAAGGACACCTAGAGCCAATCTCAACTGGATAGAGACTGCAACCTCAGACATCTCACACTGGTGGATTATTTTAATACCTTACTTGGAGAAGTCCTAGAGTAGTTCTTCCCTTCTTAAGCACTCTCTTCCCTTCTTCTGATAACTACATAAATATGGGCCACCCAGAAAAGGTCATGGTTTTAGCCCTGAGGGAATCTTGAATTCTGTGAGAGGGTTTTGATGCTCCTGGATCCCTGAAATCATTCCCTTTGCCTCATTTTTTTAGCTTTCACTCTACACTCATTTTGGAGATTGCAGACCTCATCAGTGTGCAGTAATTAAGGGACATTATTAACCCAGTAATCTGCTAGAAAATTCAGCAAGGCATGAATGCCTGGCTACAGAACTCCTCTGAGAGGGCACATTATAGTATATGATCTACATATTGCAGGATTGTGAGATGGGAAAATTCAAAACAGATGAGGTCTGGTCAAAGCACTTGCCTAAAAATTTGAAGACTGAACCCATAAGGATACTCCAAGTCAGTGCCTGGCCTGGATATTAGGATTTTCCAAGGAAAAGTAAAATACGGAATTTGAATACAAAGGAATACAAAATTAGGCATCTCTTAAATCCAACATTAAAACCAACCAGTGTCTTCCAGGATCTGGTAAAAGAGAGTGAATATGTTATTACCACTGAATCTATTGGCATTACTGCCTCATTTTCCAATATAAGGTGGTGTAACAATCTTCACTGTACATTGGGTTTTTGAACTCTGAAGATTAGAGTGTTGTAAGGGCTATTATAGTCTATGAGCAAAGCTTGGACCTTTAACTTGTCAATTATGTTCAATAGTCCTTTTTTTACTTCAGGCTTTAGAGGGTACTCTATCCAGTGAGGAAAAATAGTGGGATATTTAAGATATATTTTCACCAGGTCAGCTCTTAATGCTCTTCCTATTTTAAGTTTAGTTGTCAGTACTTAAGGTTTTGTTTCTGTCTCCACAAAAGAGAGGCAACATACCTGTCCTGGGTGAATATATATTGCAGTATTCAAACAAGATCAGATATGATCTTCAGGGGGAAAGTAACTGGAAATTCAGGAATAATCAAAAATAAATGAGGGAAGAGAAAGTTATCCTAGTTACAGTCTAAAGGTTATGAGAAATAGTGAGTTACCTCCTCTCTAGCGACTCATTTCACAGAGGTATAATGGCTGGAAGGAAGGGCAAGTTTGAAATGAAGGATCAAGATCTTCATTCCAATTCAGCAATAGGTTTGTCTCTTTTCTCCCTGTATTCATTCTTATCATTGACTCCTCCATGGACATGAGAGTCTAGCGAGAGGAAGAAGTCAAACACTGTCCCAGGACCCTTCATTCTTGCTAGACCAGCTGATAAGGTGAGTCTGATACCTGGAACCCCCATCTCAGTGGGCAGTCCCACCTTCAGTAGTCACCTCTAATATGTACACAGATTAGAGAGCTTTTGTCATGACAGTTCTTGTCACAGTCCCTCTTAAGATGGCCTGGCTTTCTGCATCAGTAGTAGATGAATTTGTTCACTGAGCTCTTATTGGAGCCCCAGGAATCAGACTTAGAGTACATTCCTTTTAAGGCCACAACCAAGGCAGCCATTTTTCTTGGTATCTTTGTTTTCTCCTTTTGGACTTCTCCCAGTCTTGATTGCAAAATAAGGAGTAGGTAACTCTCATGAAAACATCAATTGAGCTATCTGAAGCAAAAGCTATTGCTTTAGTTTTTTCTCCTAATATCTGAGTCTGACTGGATAATAAATTTACCTTAAGTAATAATGTGTCCTACTGAATCATGAACTAGGTATGTATGCTTAATCAGTTGAGTATATTGATGACCTAAAAGGCAGAGAGGTTCTCATCTCTTTCTTGATTAATGATTGGCAATTTAAAATAATTGAAGAGGTCAGTTCTCATCCTTTTCAGACCTTTAAGGATATATGTTTGAAGATATTTCTTATTCCATTCTCCCATCTGCTTGGTAGGCCAGTAGGGACCTTTCATAAAGATTGTTTGGGCTCTAGTAGGAACTGATGTTCTCTTGGATGTCTGACTTCTGGTTTTCTTAAATTAACAATATTTTCTTCACCTCTGAATATAATAACACTTTGTATTGTTCCTTGGCTTTCATGAAAATAAATGTTTCCTTTAAGAATAACAGTGCATTTTTCTGATCTAATAATTGTAAGTCCTCTAATGATTTCAGTGTACTTATCAGGGTCATCTCAAAACTTTTCCAGATCACGTTTATTTGTCTGAAGTCATTGAGAGAAAAGAACAGATGGACACAGGTAGCACCAAATTCTCCACCCACCTCCTGTAAAAGATACTGTTCCTGAGGAGCTTTGATGGAGACCTCTACAAAGTGGCTCTCAGCAGGATTTAATATTAACCAATTCACTTCTCATGTTTAATTGTGAGTTGTCCAAAGCTTAGGCACTTTGTAGGGGAATAGGCAATGGATTTACAGTAAGTAAACCTCTGTAAGTCACTGATCACTGCTGAGGCCTGCATTGGCCTGTGAAGCTGTCATGCCACAAAGGAAAATATAAGGCCACAGCTGAGGATGTCTGGCTCCAACCCCAAATAACTACAAGGAGATTGCACCTATAGGCTCCACACTCTTACAATAAATACCAACCTAAGGATAAGGTAGTTCTCCTGATTGACATAATTTGCTACTTGGGAAAATTCTCCCAAAGTCCTGCTAGATTCCCACGTTTTCTTGAGTATCCTCCTCCTTTGTTGAAAAACCAAAAAATATGAACTGAACAGAGAAGTCTTGGTCTAAACCCAGGGAATATCAAAGCTGTAAGGGAGTTAGACCCTCATGGGTCCCTGAAATAATTTCAGTTGTCTCATTTATTTAGGTCTTTGCCATCTACTTACTTGGGAGATTGCGGGCCTCATTAGCCTTCACAACTAAGGGTTATTTAACCCTATAGAGCTTGAATAAAGCCAAATAGGGATGGATATAGTCCAGCAGAGACTTTAATTAAGGTTGTCTTGGAAGCTTCCCCCTTACGGTTTGGATAATAAGGGAGGGCAACTTCAGGCTCAGTAATGTTAGATGAGGCTTCAGTTAAGGTTGGCTTGGACACTTTGTCCTTAGTATCCCAAGGGCAAAGCTAAGCAACCTCAGGTTCATCAATAGTAGACGCACCAGTTTGTGCCTTAAGTTCCAGTGGTATTTGGTTTTCCTGTGGATTATATTTACACTGTAAACATAAATAATTATTGTCTGTAAATGGAAAGAAAGGTACATAAGGTACTTCTGACCATTTTCCCTCTCTTACAGTATAGCTCAAGATGCAAAATAGTGTCATAATCAATATTTCCCTCAACGTTCCACTTTGATGCTAGAAGGCAGACAGGTCATGCTGGCAGGAAAAAAATATTAAACAGCTCCTCAATATATGAGTGTCAAACCAAATCAAGTGCTTGAGAATATATTCCAAGGAAGTAAGAGAATTTGACACACTGAATTTCCCTTCTTCAAAATAAGTAAACAATATGCATCTCTTTTAATTCCTACATCGCTTTTTATGTGCTCTCAAGGCCCTTTGAGGTTACCTGCTCCATAGCAGGTGGCTGCCATCTAGAGTGTAGCCAGAAGATAGAATGGATTGGGCTTATCACTCTTACCAATGTGAATGCCTGCTTTCTCCAGAAACTCACATCTGTAATTCAAAGTGTCTTTTCAAAAGCAAAAGGTACAAGTGATTCTCACTGTAACAGCCATATTTTAAAGAATGGGAATATGGCAAGCAACATTAAGCCAATGATCAAGAGACCTGAAGAACTATATTTCAATTCTTTGGAAGAGAAAGTGTTCAAAAACCATTAAGAAGAAGATTGGAAGTGCTCCAACTAAACTGCTTAGAGCTTACTTTTAAATTTTAAGACTCTGAATTGAGGAGTCCTAAAATCACAGCCTGCAAAAGAGATGCCTCTAAAGACAGATAGAGGCAAGTAATGGCTCAGAAAAATCTTGGTCTAGGCCCTAGGACACAGAAGTCCCTGATACCTTTGTATTATCTGCATGATCACCTAGGCAATCTTCTTTACCAGCAAGAAAAATTTATGTTCATTCAAAATCTACTTTCAAGTTTTCTGTATCTCTATCCAAAACAAACTTATGGAACTCAAAGTTTAAAACCTGTACTCATTGTCTGTCAACCACAAATTGTATATTCACAAAAATGTTTCCCTTTCCCACACATATAAATGATGAGAACCAGCCCTATGAGGGGAGAAAACTAGGAGGTTGAAGCCTTTTTGAGAGTATGAAGGAATAAGATTAAAGAGCTGTTTAGAAATTTTCACCTGAGCTGAGTGTGTTTTGTTCCTTTAATTATGGTGATTTTCTAGGAATAGCTTCCTTTGTTGTCACCCAGAGGTCATTTCTCTCCATTTGGTCTCATATTCTGTGTCTCATACCTGCTGGATGGAAGACTATCCTCAGGACACTGTGTAAGCTTACAGCCTTTATGTGTGCCCTCCTAGAAAAGCAAAATTTTTATGTCTCCTCTAACCCAGAGAGTGAGTTATAGATTCCTCAGCTACGGTTACTTCTCTGTCTTTGGCATTATCAAATGTTTATTTTCTATGATCTCAATTTGCAAGTTCTTACTTGCCGAATAGGAGACAAAGGTTGAGACAGATGAGGACTAAAACCTTTTCAGAGTTTCTCTCTCTCTCTCTCTCTCTTTCTCTGATATTTAGCAGAAACATGCTTCAAAAAATAGGAAATTAAACAGTGACAGAGAAAATCAGAAAAGAGATCCTAAAAAATAAAGTCTTCTCATGCTCAGTGAGTTATTGAGAAAATTTGCCCATATGTCATAGCCCTCAGCCTTGGAAGATGAGAGTGGGGAATTTCAAGAACTAAAATTGCCTCCTTGCTAGCAGAGGTTCAGATTGGAAAGGAATCTGAGGCAGTAAGAGCTATGCATTCCCTTCCAAAAGCAATGAGGGGGATGAGATTGCCCTAGTGAAAGCTGTTCTCCCAAATTTAAAGTCAGCACCCACAAAAGTCTAATCACTGGCTGAGGGAATCTTATATTTATAAGAAACCACTTTATTTCTATATAGAATAAATTCTATCAAAAATCTATTTCACAATATTTTTATTTTTTTCACAACATTTTTCAAATTCGCATTTTAGTTAAAGATTCAAAATCTGCCAGGGTTTGAACCAACGTTATTTTTTTCCCCTGCCTAGAATAAGGCAGTGCTGCTGTCTAGGATAAGAAAAGACCATAATAACTCAACAAATCAAACAGGTCAAGCATAGGTCAGTAAACTCAGCAACTAGTAAGTTCAAATCCAGCATATACAAAACAGGAATATAAAATTGTATCCCCCAAAATAAAGTGTCTCATGAAAAAAATAATAATCTTCACATACCCTCAAATTTACAGTCATTTCATTAAATAACATGGAACAAAATGAAAAGACATGAGTAGTTGATAAACATGGATGAAAATTTCTGATTACCTGATGAGTCATAATCCAAAATCCATGAAACAAAAACAAAGTCTTCTTTTCTACCAATTATCTCAGAGTGAATCTCCAAATAATATAGGTGAAAATGTAACTATCAAAGTACTAGATTTCAGATATGCTGAATTCATGTCCCCTGATATTGACTAATGAATGCTAAGGAACAATGGAGGTTAAAAGTAGAAAAAAAAATAGCTCCTGAGAGATAAGAGACCTATTGTTAGCTGCCAGATGGCTTACTGCTCTGAGAATTTTTTACAGAGAAAACTCACGAGATGGGCAGAAAATATGGTAGGTACAATGTGAGTCAAAGTATAATTAACCAATTAACCAATAAGACTATAAGTATAGCCATATGGGTAATATTGATCCAATAGGGAAGCAGGTTATGTAGCAAGGGTACATGAAAACAGCAAAGGCACTTTTAGGAATTGATGTCTGGAGGTTCTGACCACCCAGCTGAGTGATGACATCCATCTGTGCTTTATTGGATCAGGTAATGTCAATTATAGTATAATCTCAAATTATTGCTTATCCCTCAGGGAGGCATGTAAGCCTGGTCATTACATCTTTATTTTGAAGCCTGGCCTTCAACAGATGTGCCTCATAAAGTGTTCTCATCTTCCCCACTGACTCCCTTCAGGGCCTAGCCCTTTCTGATTGCCTGTAATGTTTCTACCTAACTTAAATGTCTATAATGTTAGTGTGAGGGGAAGTAAAGAGTATAGCCTCAAGTATAGAGTTTGAAAGAAGTGATTGTTAGGCAGATGTGATGGAGATTCTCTCATGCCACCCACCTTCTTTATGTGCATGTTTCAGATGAAATATTTAGTCCATCTCCCTTCCACAGACATATTTCTAGGGTAAATCCTGAAGAACTGAGAAAAATTTGGTCCTCAGTCATTAAAAACTGGTAGATTTATTTCCTATACACAAGCATAGACAAGTTATCCTGTTGAAATGTTCTCGGTGCTCTAAATAGACATTTTTTGTGTCCCTAAGAGATAGACAATAACTTAAGATTGTAGTGTGACTGGTATTACCTGGTCCAGTAAAATCCACATGCACATCCTTCACCTATGTGGTTGACTGGAACAACCTGACCCAGTCACACAGGTGTATGACTGGAGCATCTAGACACATTCCTGCCAAAAAATGCCTTTATTCTTTACATGTATGCTTGTTACATGACTCCTTTCCCTATTGTACCAATGTTAGCTAAGTGGCTGTACTAGTAGTCCTATAGATTGACCTACATTGTACTGACATTGTGACTTTGCATGTATAAATTACCTCTGAAAAAGGGTCTCAGTCGCAACATAGTTTCAGAACCCCTCCTGTCTCTCAGGAACTATCTCTCAATAAATCTTTCCTAGTTTTTACCTCTGTTGTTCTTTGGAATTCATTCTTCAATTTTGGGGGACACAAATTCAACCTATATGATATCTAGCAGGTTGGGAGTTACATTTCTCCTATATCATTTGGAGGTCACACTAAAATAATGGGAAGGAGGTAAGAGTTTGCTTTACTTTCATGGTAGTCCTAAATATTGTGACTGGATTCTAGATTGGAATTCATCTAGGTAATCAAAATTATTACCTTCTGTCAATTGCTTATGTTTTGTCTGATTTGGGTAAAATGTGAGAAATTTAAATTGAGAGCTTTGGAAGAGTATGATGTTTCTTTGACGGGACATTTTATTTTTGTAAGCAAGGTTTTGTATTCCTGTTTTGGGTGACTCATCTTCTCTCAGATCCTACAATCTTCCTACTCAGAAGGTTGGATGACTCACTAAAGTTATAGAATCCTGTAGAAAAGGTCCCCACTTGTCTTGGATCCTTGTTGACTTGGAGAACCAGGGCCAAAATATTGGCCAACCTCTTAGCCCAGTTAACATCCTAGCTCTGATCACCAATCCTCAGTTGTTGAACACCTAGAAGAGAAGATTGGTTACATTAGTGGTATATAGAGAGAATTAGGTTAAATTTTATGATATTGTCAATATTGAGCACCTTGAAATATATAGTATAACAGATGAGCTGTCATTTTTTTCCAATTATATTTGTTTTAGAAGTTGAATCCCTACAGAACTTAAAAGATAAAAATTATAAAATTTTACAGAGAAAACTTGAGATCAAGGGTCACATGGCATTGTAGCATGACAAACATGATGACATTATTATCTCTGAAATACATTTAAATGTGTGCCTTAGTATAGAATATGTCTTTAGTCAGTTATCTTTATCTAATTATAAGATATTATATGACATAAAGAAACTTTTACATAATTAGTTATACTTAACCTTTTTTTGTTACCAGAGTGACATTTAAGTAGAATATACTTGATCATAGATGTACTTTATCAATGTCTAAAATCTAATCATTAGACAGACATGTTCTGAACTGCACAACATTTAGGTACCTCTAGCAGCTATTACATAATTACATAACAATCACACAAACGTAAGCCTTGAAAAAGTATCTGCATAATCTGGCTGGTTTGCCAACACTTGTTTGGCATGCACATTCAATCACAAGTAATTGCAACATAAGTAAGGGAAAGCCAGATGTTTGAGCCTAAAATGTTTTACCACCACAAAAACTTTCACCTTGAGTTCACCAGTATGATAGTTTGTTTTTCAGTTTTGCTTATTTGAAGGCTTGTACATGGGGGAGACACAAATATACTATGAGGTTAGCAATAATTGGTATCACAGTTATGTAGAAATATTTATCTTTAGTTTCTAATCTGCAGACAAATTTTGGACACATTTAACAAGTTTGAAAGGTATAATCATATTGAAATGAATTAAAGACTTACAGCTGTATTAAATTTGGGAAACAGGGTCCATGGCCACCAATAGACTTATTCTCCAATATACAAGTGTATTTCATTTATACAATAAGAAGAATGTTCATCTAATTAAAGCCAAAAGATATAAATCAAATTTAAATGTCAGGACCAAACTTAAAGAGAAGGAAAATGTTAATTGTTTTATATTTTCAAGGTTTAAACATATATTGTATAAGAGAGCTCCTATTAGTTACTTTGTATATATTAAACTTACCTACTCAACTCTGTAAACTTAAGTTTCGGAAAGCTTAGACTCACAGCATACCTTGTTTATACATGTGTACGTACATACATATATGTCCAAATATATGTTATGCCATAAATTAAGATCACAGTTGTCTATTTAACTGTTCATGAACTGATTATTGCAAACATTTCATAGCTTAACTTTAAATACTCTTTTAAATCATAAAGTTCACTTTTTAGTAACCAAAAGCCTAATTCGAGGACAGAAGAAACTTACTTAGTAAAATATAGAATTTTGCTCTTGAATCTACTATTATTATGTTTATTTCAGTATGTATTTCAAGAGTATTTCAATATGTTAAGAAT
>PVLD010031852.1:0-15298 GCA_004027595.1 Dinomys branickii
AAGATAGATTTTCAGACCTTGAAGACAGCATGGCAGCTTATGAGCGTGAAAGGAAGGATCTCATAAAATCATCAAAGACCAAGAAAAATCAATCCAAAAGCTGCAAGATGAGGCAAAACGAAATAATATTCGAGGAATAGGAGTCAGTGAAACAGCAGGAGACAAGACAAATGATATAAAAAGAATATTTACTGAAATAATAGCAGAAAATTTCCCAAACAAGGTAAAAGATACTGAAGTACAGTTAATCGAGGCATATAGAATGCCAATGAGCCATAACCCAAAGAAAACCACACACAGACATATAAAAGTCAAGATACCACACATCCAGCAAAAGAATACAATATTAAAAGCTGCTAGAGAAAATAAACGGATCACCTGTAAGGAAAGCACATCAGAATCACAGCAGACTTCTCAACGGAAACCATGAAATTAAGAAGAGCTTGGAGTGAGGTAATACAGATTCTGAGATAAAACAGTTTCCAACGCACACTGATATATCCTCCAAAACTATCCTTCAAATTCAATGGAGAAATAAAATATTTCCATGACAAAGAACAACTGAAGAACTTCATGAATGCCAAACCAGCATTGCAAACAGCAGTAAAAGATATTCTGGACAGAGAAAAAAATGACCACAATCTCAAGAACAACAATGCAAAGAAACCCTCACATAGAAGAAGTAAGTAAACAGATAGCAAAAGTAGGAAAAAAAACAAGTAAACAACATGATTAGAATAAGCCAACATATAACCATTATAACCATTAATGTAAATGGCTTCAATTCACCAGTCAAAAGGAAAGCATTGGCAGAATGGATTAAGGAACACAATCCAACGATATGCTGTATACAGGAAACACATTTTACTCAAAAGGAAATCCACAGGATGAAAGTTAAAGGACAGAAAACAATTCTCCATGCAACAAGTACCCAGAAAAAAGCAGGGGTAGCTATTATGTTTACAGACATGGTAAACTTCAAACCAAAAACAATGAAAAGAGATAAAAAAAAAAAGGGCATTACATACTAGTTAGGGGAAAGCTGCAAGAGGAAGAGATAACAATCTTAAACATTTATGCACCAAACAATGGAGCACCAAACCTTACAACTCAAGTCTTAACAAACGTAAAAAATCAACTAACTAATAACACTATTTTAATGGGAGACCTAAACACCCATCTGACGCAAAGAGACAGGTCAACTGCACAGAAACTCAGCAAAGAAATAACACACCTGAACCAAAAGTGTAAACAAATGGACTTAGTAGATGTATGCAGAGTGTTCCACACCACAACATCAGAATACGCATTTTTCTCAGCTGCACATGGCTTTCTCTAAAATTGACCATATTCTAGGCCATAGAGCATATCTATCTAAACGGAAAAGAATTGAAGTTATCCCATGCATATTATCTGACCACAGTGCAATGAAACTGGAAATTAATGACAAAGGGAACTCCAAAAACCGCATAAACACTTGCAAATTAGACAACAACCTCCTAAATAACCAACGGATCACACAAAAAGTTAAAGAAGAGATTTAAAAATACCAACAAATAAATGAAAATGCAAGCACAACCTATCCGAATCTGTGGGATGCAATGAATGCAGTCCTCAGAGGAA
Source organism: Dinomys branickii (assembly GCA_004027595.1). Taxonomy (NCBI): domain Eukaryota; kingdom Metazoa; phylum Chordata; class Mammalia; order Rodentia; family Dinomyidae; genus Dinomys; species Dinomys branickii. The sequence goes on from PVLD010031852.1 coordinate 1,624, forward strand.
AATTTATAGCAATGAACTCATATATAAAGAAAATAGAAAGACAGCAAATAAATAGCCTAATGCTCGACCACAAACTCTTAGAAAAAGAGCAACAAACCAAACCAAAAGCCCAAACAAGGGAGGAGATTATAAAACTCAGCGCAGAAATTAATGCAACTGAGATGAAGAAAACTCTACAAAAAATAAGTGAATCAAAGAGTTGGTTCTTTGAAAGAAGAAATAAAATTGATAAACACCTAGACAACCTTATCAAAAAAAAGGGAAAGAACTCAAATTCATGCATTTACGGAAAGAAGAGGAGGAAATAACCACAGTTCCCACAGAAATCCAAGAGATCATTAATACCTACTTTGAAAATTTTTACTCACATAGCATAGAAAATTCAGAAGAAATGGACAGATTCCTAGAAAGGTACAAATTAGCAAAACTGAGTCAGGAAGACTCAAAAATCCTGAACAACCCAATATCAATTAACGAGATTGAAGATGGTATAAAAAAACTTACCAACTAAAAAAAGCCCAAGCCCTGATGGGTTCACAGCAGAACTCTACAAAACATCCAGAGAAGATTTAATGCCACCACTCCTCAAACTCTTCAATGAAATCGAAAAGGAAGCAACTCTCCCTAACACGTTTTGGGAGGCAAGTATCATACTGATACCAAAACCAGAGAAGGACGCAACCAAGAAAGAGAACTATAGGCCAATCTCTCTAATGAACATAGATGCAAAGATACTCAACAAAATACTTGCAAATAGAATACAGCGAATTCTAAGGAAAATTATACACCACGACCAGGTAGGATTCACTCCAGGAATGCAGGGATGGTTCAATATTCGCAAATCAATTAAAGAAATACATCATATCAACACAGCCAAAGACAAAAAGCACATGATCATCTCAATAGATGTAGAGAAGGCTTTCGATAAAGTCCAACATGCATTCATGTTAAAAACCTTAGAAAAAATAAGAATAGATGGCCTTTACCTCAATCTGATCAAAACCATCTACGACAAACCAACAGCCAACATCATACTAAATGGACAAAAACTGAAAACTTTCACTTTAAAGTCAGGAACAAGACAAGGATGTCCATTGTCACCACTCCTATTCAACATAGTTCTGGAAGCACTAGCCAGAGCAATCAGACAAGAGAGAGAAATAAAAGGAATAAGGATAGGACAGGAAAGGAAGAGGCTAAACTATCACTATTTGCAGATGACATGATACTATACATGGAGAACCCCAAAAACTCCACAAGAAAACTGGAATTAATTGACAAATTCAGCAGCGTAGCTGGATACAAAGTCAACACCCAAAAATCAATAGCATTCCTATACACGAACAACAAAGACACTGAGAGAGAAATGGAGGAAACCATACCTTTTACAATAGCATCCAAGAAACTGAAATACTTAGGAATCAATCTAACAAAGAATGTGAAAGATTTATTCAGTGAAAACTACAGTAATCTGAAAAAAGAGATCGAAGAGGATTTCAATAAATGGAAAAACAAGCCCTGCTCATGGTTAGGAAGAACCAACATTGAGAAAATGGCCATACTACCAAAACTGTTGTACAGATTCAATGCAATTCCCATTAAACTACCATTAGCATATCTCACAGATCTAGAGAAAATATGCCTCAAATTCATCTGGAACCAGAAGAGACCCAGAATAGCAAAAGCAATCCTGGGCAACAAGGACAACTCAGGTGGAATCACAATCCCTGACCTGAAAATATACTACAAAGCTACTGTAATAAAATCAACCTGGTACTAGCTAAAAAACAGACCAGAGGATCAATGGAACAGGCTGGAAGATGCAACAACAACGAAAAACACACTCAGCTACCTAATATTTGACAAAGGGGCCAACCAAACCCACTGGAAAAAAGATAGCCTGTTTAATAAATTGTGCTGGAAAAACTGGCTTACCTCTTGCCGAAAACTGAACATAGACCCAAGTCTATCACCATGCACCAAACTCAGGTCAAAATGGATCACAGATCTCAACATTAAAACAGAAACTCTAAATCTATTGGAAGAGAAAGTAGGTAAAAATCTTGAAGACATAGGAGTAGGCAGAGAGTTCATGAACAAAAATGAAACAGCAAGGGAAACACTTCAAAGAATCAATAGCTGGGGCCTCATCCTAATGAAAAGTTTTTGCACATCTAAAGAAATCACCAGCAAAGTAAAAAAGAAAACCCACAAACTGGGAAAAAATCCTAGCTGGCTGTCCCTCAGACAAAGGTCTTCTATCTAGAACATACAAAGAATTCAAAAACATGTACCTGTCCAAATTCAAAGACCCAATCCAGAAATGGGCATCTGAGATGAATACACACTTCTCAGATAAAGAAATACAAATGGCAAATAAATATATGAGAAAATGTTCCACATCCTTAGTCATTCGAGAAATGCAAATGAAAGCAACACTGAGATTCCATCTCACCCCAGTAAGACTGGCCAGTATGAAAAAATCATCCAATAACAAATGCTGGCGAGGCTGTGGAGAAATAGGGACTCTATTACACTCCTGGTGGGAATGCAGGCTTGTGCAACCACTGTGGAGAGCCGTTTGCAGATTCCTCAGCAAACTAGGTCTAGAGGTTCCATTCAAACCAGCTATTCCCCTTCTGGGTATTTTCCCAGAAGGTCTGGAAACATCATATCACTCTGATATATGTGCACCCATGTTTATAGCAGCACAATTTGTAATAGCTAGATTGTGGAAGCAACCCAAATGTCCATCCACAGAGGACTGGATTTAAAAACTGTGGCATTTTTATACAATGGAATATTATTCAGCTATGAAGAGGGACAGATTTGGGGACTTTGTAGGCAAATGGTCACAATTAGACACCATAATCATAAGTGAAATAAATCAGAGGTACATGTGTACAGACCGTATTGAGTCACTGGTGTAGAGTTTTTGGGGTCCTCCATGTATAGTGTCATGTCATCTGCAAATAGTGATAGTTTCCTTATCATTCTACTGCTGACTATACACAAAGACATCCAAGTTCATAGGATGTTTTCAGAGAGGACCCCTCATCTTACTGCAAAACAAAGTACCTAAATTTCCATCTCTATAATACACCAGAGATGTTGAAGTACAAGTTCTAGAAAGGTCTGTCAGAATACAAGAGATCATCTCATCCTGAAGTTTCCCTTATCACTCAGCTTGCAGAGGGCGGCCCCAACGGGGGCTGCTTGGTGTGAGTGGCTGAATCGAGTCTTGCGAAGGAAGCACTGGCTCAGGGCCCACGCTTATCAGGGACTAGAAGACAGAGGTAGAAGAGTGGCTACAGCAGAGGCCATAGCTCGAGACCACCACTTCCTTTTTTTAGGTCAGGAACTCTGGAGAGATGAGTTGGTTGTGGGGTTGAATAGATTGGTGGTGGAACCAGCACTGGAACCAGGGCCTCTGAAGATGAACTGGAGTGACATGTGGGGCACCACATACAGTGTCCCTCCCTATGGTAACAGTGTCCTAAATTTCCCCCAGGACATGCAGCCTGCCCACCTAGTTTTGTAGTTGGGTGGGATCAGTCCCATCTTCAAAGCGAGGGACATGCACGGATTGTCCCTCTCTGTGACCACAGCTTGAGAAAGGGGCACAAAACAGAAACAGAATCAGTGAGCCCCAAAGAGACATTTTCTGGGCTTGTGGAAAGAAAGTGTTGTTTTCCTCTGTTGGATTTGTTTGTGCAAGGTTTTCCGCTGTGTTAGCTCTGTGCTGTTTTGAAGGGGACCATGCTGAGGCCAGGTACGGCATATGAAGAAGAAAGGCTGAGAGACAGACCAAACCAGGCCTGGATAGTGCTCCTGGAACCTTTGGCCCAAACTGTCAGTAAAGCCAGTTTCAGTCCATGTTTGCTTGGTCTACTTGAGCCAATAACCTTGAGTTATGCTAAAACATAAGCCCGAGCATGTTACTTATCTCTCCAAGACCTTGAGCAGCTGCTTGTAGGACTCCAGCAACAAACAGAGTGCTACGACTTTCGGGCCTGTGCAGTTAACCCCTATCTCACTGCTGGTTCCAGTCTGGCCACAGTGGCTTCTTTGTGTTTCTAGAAAACCATGAAATGCTTCTGCTTGAACCACTTATCTTTTTACTTCCTCTTGAATTATTTCCCTCCAGAAGCCGCAAGTCCTTCTCAAGGACATCTGCCTACATGACTCTATTTAATCCAGCAACTCACTCCCTCATTCCCTCCCTGCTTTCCATCTTCTTTTTTTAAAATATGGAAATACGGCCTTAACATATTTTATTTATTTATTACCTTTGGTGTTCAATGGCTGCTTCCTGCTGCTCAGTTCGACTTCCAGAGGGGAGGGATCCTTGCCTGTTTGGTTCTGTGCATCTTTCCAAGTATACAAACAGTGTCATACATAATTGTTTGTTAATTAAACAAATGACTGGCACTGATGCTGAAGAGATTGTATTAATAAGGGATCACTAGAGAAATAGAACCAATAGGATATATATATAAAATACAGAAAGGGATTCTCATAAGATCATGGGGTTGAGAAGTTCCCTGACCTTCCACCTCCAAACTGGAAGCCCAGGAAGCCAGTGGTGTGGTTCTGGTTCAAGCCAAAGGATCTCAGAGCAGTAGAGTCCACGGTCTGAGTCTAGAAGGTGTGCAAACCAGAAGCACCAACATCCTGGAAGAAAAGGTGAATTTCCCAGCGTAAGCAGAGATGGAGTTTACCCTTGCTCTGCCCTTTTCGTCTCCTCTGGCGTCCAAGGGATGATATCGCCCACCACACCGCTGAGGGCCACTTTCTCTGCTCAGACTACAGACTCAGATGCTGATTTCCTCTAGAAGCTTCCTCATAGATGCATCCAAAGCTAAGGTGTCACCAGGCATCTGAACATCATCTAGTTGACACATGCAATTAAGCACCACAGAAAAAACGGATGTGCAGAGGTTCATGGGAACTGTGGATGCTTCTTTCAGATCCCATTGGCTGACCAGACTGGGGGGGCAGGGCTGCTTCTCCCTACTTGCACTGAAATGAGCTTCCCCTTTGGGGCAGGCGTCCACCACTCCTCAGGGAGCACTGGGCCTACCACCAGCCTCAGCTATTTGGATGCTTGGGGAGAAAACCAATTCCTTTTCCTCTGCTCCATCTAAGACAAGCCTGTTTTCTCTTTGTTTTCAGGTATTTGACAGTGAGGGCTCCCATCCTCTCCTAAAGAATGTCTTAGGTTCCTGCCAATTTCTGTGGCTCCTTGAGAACAGTTACGGTGAGCCAAACTGTACAATTAATAAGAAACTCGTGGTTATTAATTTTAAGGTAGACCACGAGAGGAAGGCTGAAAAAACTAAACAATAGATTGTGTGGTGCCGAACGTAATTCTTTAACTGAATCTGCTACCTTCATGAGGGTAAAGAAAAACAAAAACCTCAGGCTGCTGGTTTGTGGGAGGTAACTCCTGAAAAGAAACACATAGATGCATTTCCCAGTAACAAAATAATTTGTGCTCAAACAGGAAGGGGAAGCAACATGTTCTGTAAGGAAACATGTCTGTGAACACAGCTCTGCAAAACGAGAGGCCTCTACATGGAAGCCTCTGGCTTCAGCCGTGAGAAACTTAATTCTGCCGCTCACCAGTCACGTGAGATTGGAAGCGGATTCTGCCCCAGTGGTTCGGCGCTCTGACTGCAGCCTTACATGATATGAGCCTTGAAGCAGAAGCCTCAGCTACGGCGTGCCTCAGATGCTAGAGACTGTTGGCTACTAAATGCGTACCACCGAGGTCACCGGATGAGCAGTCACGCTGTTCTGCAGCAATCCACGTCAGATCCTGCTCTCTGGTGGGGCAGGCAGGGCGGGAGCAGGTGGGCCCTTCATGCGCTGTTTCTTGTGTTTCCTGCTCTGCGCTATTTGTGAATCTGTTATCTTTTGGGTTACACCTGAGCTCAGCATTAGAGAAACTGCATTTCTAGCAGCGCACAGCACTGCAATTCATCTGCATTTCCGAGGATGTCTTTGGTTAGACATCCGTGGATGGGTCTGCAGATGTGCTATCACTTAGATCTAAGAGGTTTCCCAAAGTCTCCTGTCTGAAAGGTGATTGGATCACGGAGGCATCACTCATCAGTGTTATCCCTCATGAGCTCATAGTTAAAAGGACTGTCAGGAGGTAGGCATGGTTGGAGCCTGGGGTGTGACCCGGGTTGTGGTCCCTGGCTCCTCCCTTCTCCAGCTCCCATGGGCTGAGTACCTTTGGTCCACCAGGCCTGTGTGCCGTGTTTCTGCCTTGGAGCCAGCCAATCACGGGGCCAAACTGATCCCAGATAACCCTCCTCTCCTTTAAGTTTCTAGTGCCGGGTGCTTTTCCCCCAGCAATGGAAAAGTGTCTAATATAATAGACCAGGCTGTAGTTTAATTGACAGCAATGACACTATCTCAAAACTAAGCTACACTGTACTGAGTTTAATATGGCATCGACTCTACTGTTTTATATATCACAAAGAAAGAAAACAATTTCCAATTATATATCTGACACGATGGTTTATCACAGTAATAATAAGATGCATCCAAATTTTAAAGATGTTAAAATGTGAAATTGTGTGCTAGATGAAGTAGGTTTCCAGACATTTCACTTCTACTTGGTGATGTGTCCATTTTGACAGCAAAGATCTTATCTAGGCCTAGGTGTTAAGTTGGCTTTCACTGGCACCGGAAGGATCAGACAAATTATTATTACTATTGTTATCATTGCAGTGCTTGGGATCAAACCCTGATCTTCAAGTATGCTAGGAAACTGTACCACGGAGCTGTCCCCCGACTCCTGGACAGTTTTTTACTCTCTTAAGACCATTGAAAGCAGGATGCAAAGGCAGAAATAAAGCTCCCGAGTCATGGGGTGGCTCCCATGACCATCTGAGAAGTATGTAAGGGAAGTGTGGAGAAAGGGTGGGGTCCCCAGGAATCACCTTCTTACCTTCAAAGGTTACCTCTGGCTATCTTCCTTCACTAACATGAATTATTGATTTCTTGAATTTACCAAAAGCAGCAAGGAGCATATAAGATACCAAACCACACAAAAATGTCCTGACACATTCATTACAATGAGAAGCTCTGTAAGCACACGTCTTGTCTTCTGAAATTGCAGGCAAGATTTCCGCAACACATTTCCAGTTGAGGGAGAGAAGTCACTGAGGTCATGTGTATCCTTCCGTGTGTGTATCCTCTCGGCCTGTTAATAGCAGCTTGACGTTCTTTACAAGTTATTATTCAGGTTCAGCTTCTGAAGAAAGACTAAAATGAGAGCGATCTTCCCCAAACTGAGCAAGCATAACAAGAGATAGTTTTCTGTCCTATGCTACGCCTAGATACACACTTTTATGCAATAGCAACTCCCTGGGTCTGGGGCCTCCTGCTCCTCTCTCATGTCTCTCCAACTCCAGCACGTGGCTCCCTCTTGTGGTCGAGGTTGGTTTCTGCAACATCTTTGTTCCAGCCAAGAGGACAGTGTGAAGAAAAAGCCAGGGGTGCGTTTATCTTTTCCTGGACACCATACTCACATATCACCGTCCATAACTCACACACAGAACTAAATGTGCCTATAAAGGAAGTTGAGGGATGTGGTCACTGACTTGGGCTTCAGAGATCCAACTCAGACTCTGGGATTCTGAGTATTAGTTGGTGTTCTATGGCTATAACAAAATAGTGAGTTGGGAATTTTATGAAGAAAAGGAGCTCACCAAGGTCACAGTTTAAAGGCTGAATGTGCATACAACATGGCTTGGCTCTGGTGAGGGCCCTGCAGCTGTGTCACATGGTGGATGACATCATGACAGGGTCCTGTGTGAGGGACAGAGGACATAGAGCCAGACAGACAGAAAGACAGAGAGAGGGAAGAGTTTGTGTTGCTCTTTAACACAGCCTGTTTTGTGAGAACTCACTGAAGTCCCAGGTACACAGCACTAATCCCTTCTCCACGGGACATCCCAGGGAACCTAATTACTGCATTAAGTCCCACCTCATGAGGTGGAACCACCTCCAACGTTGTCCCACTGAGGACCAAGCTTCTGACACATGAGCACTTGAGGGAACCTCAAACCTCACACGAACCAGAACCCAGAGGGAAGAAAGGGAGGATGGATAATGGCGCATGATGAACTGACTCAATTGCATGGTTTATGGGAGGCCTGCATGTCTGGGTTACTTCAACTACTCAAGTCTTCCTAGAAACAGACAAACAATAGCTGCCTGAAATGTGCAGAACCAAATGTGCTAATCAAGGAGATTCTTCCATGAAGAACAGACTCCTGCAAAGGCAAACTCTGTCCTTCAAACCAGTTAGGAGAACTTTCTCATTACTCAAAAAATGGCAGCACTTCCTGCCTAGGAAAACCTTTAAGACAGGGATCCAAGAAAGGCTCTGTTGTTGGATTTCATACCACATTTTACTGCCTTTGCTCAGACAGTTCTCCTAATGACCATTTTAGACACTTATGCTAGCCCTTGTGCTCCAGAAGGGAACATGAAGGCCTTGTGAGACTGAAGGGTGATGACATGGAGTGCAGACAGTGATCCAGCTCTCCTGTGCAGAGTGGATGGTGACTTAGCTCTGTTAGTCAGATTGGCTCTGGCTTTCATGCTGCTGTGAATAACATTGTTATAAAAACACAGCCCTGAGCGGCCTGAGCATTAACGGGTCAGCTGGATAAGCTGCAGCGAGAAGTGGGCGGATCCTGAGAGCTGGGCACTCGAGGCGATTGGCGCTGGGCTTGGGCCGCAGCTCGGCTCAATTCATGTACAGCCGAGAGAGCAATTGCAGCGGGACAGACCCTCAAAGCTCCTGAACCTGATCGGCTCAGAGGCGGCTGTAACCAGGATTTGTTGGAGGTGGCGGAGCAGAGTAAACTCAGAGAATGCGCACCTCGGGCAGACTGCGCCAATCTGGGCAGTGGTCTGCGATCCAGCTCAGAGCCCCCCCTCCCGCAGCCAGCGCCACGCCAAATGTGGAAGCTGCGGTCAGCGGCTCCTACGAGAAAGCCGAGGAGGCGGAAAAGCGCCAGGGAGCGCCAGGATCCCCTACCGGCACGGATCTCGGAAAGGGAGAGCCTAGTGAACACCGCAGCAGGATTTCTGAGTCAGGAAGAAGCTCGATCCAGGGAGATACAACTGAGCAGCATTCCTGTCTGCACGATCCCAGGGTGAGTTAATCAGGCGCCCTGACCAGTATTTTCTGAGTCGGGAAGAAGCTCCGCCCACGGAAGGACATCCAAGCAGCTTTACGGACTGCAGGATCCCTGGGTCAGAAGAGCTGGCAGGGCACCCCGACGGGATTTGTGAGGCAGGGAGGAGCTCCACCAGGGAGGAACATCTGAGTGGCCCCCTGCCAGCAAGGTCGCTGGGGCGGCGAGTGTTTATGCACCCCAGCCAGGTTTGGGGTAGGGAGTAGAAGTGGAAACCTCAGCAGACAGTTTAAGGGACATTCTCCCTAAGAGAAGGAAGCATTGGAGCAGCCTATGCAGCAGACCTTTGCATGCTGAACTGCCTGGGAAATTTATAGCTCCACATTTTGAATCTGATACCCAAAAATGGGAAAAAACAGGAACAAAATGCAGTCTCAAAACTCAGCTCAACCCAGAACACGTTTTGAATGTGAAGATGCAGGGGAACCAGGAAGCCACATACCTGCAAGTTATGAAATGATTGCATCCGAAATGAAACAACTCCAACAGGCCATAAAAGAGCTTAAAGCAGAAATAAGCCACATACCCGCAATGATCTCTCACACAAAAAATGAGCTGAAAACGATGGTGGCAGAAATGTTCAGTATGCATAGAGAAGAGATACATAAAAGACTAGAAGAAAATAGGAAACAAATGGAAATGTTACAAGAGCAATTTAGGAACGAATTACCAAGAAAGAAACAGGTCCAAACAGAATGCCAGGATTTGAAAACTTACACTGAAAGCTTGCAAAACCGCTTAAATGAAACCGAAGATAGAATTTCAGACCTTGAAGACATCATGGCAGCTTATGAGAGTGAAAGGAAGAACCTCATAATATCATCAACGACACAAGAAAGTCAATCCAACAGCTCCAAGATGAGGCAAAACGTAACAATATTTGAGTTATAGGAGTGTGTGAAACAGCAGGCGACCACACAAACGATATAAAAAGAATATTTGATGAAATAAGAGCGGAAAATTTCCCAAACAAGGTAAAAGATACTGAAGTTCACTTCATCGAGGCATATAGAACCCCAACGATCCATAACCCAAAGAAAAACACACACAGGAATATAATAGTCAAGATCCCAGATATCCAGCTAAAGAACACAATATTAAAAGCTGCTAGAGAACTGAAACAAATCACCTATAAAGAAAAGCCCATCAGAATCACAGCACACTTCTCAACGGAAACCATGAAATAAAGAAGAGCTTGGAGCAAGATACTACAGTATCTCAGACAAAACAACTTCCAACCCAGACTGATGTATCCTGCAAAACTATCCCTCAAATTCAATGGAGAAATAAAATATTTCCACGACAAAGAATAACTCAAGAACTTCATGAGTGCTAAACCAGCATTGGAAAAAGCACTAAAAGATATTCTAGACAGAGAAAAAAGAGACCACGATCCCAAGAACAATGATACAAATAACTCCGTAAACAAAATAAGCAAGTAAACAGTCATCAAAAGAAGAAAAACAACAAGTAAAAAACACGACTAGAATAAGCCAACATATAACCATGATAACCATTAATGTAAATGGCCTCAAATCAAAAGTCAAAAGGAAAAGATTGGAAGACTGGATTAAGGAACAAAATCCAACGATATGCTGTAAACAGGAAACACATTTTACTCAAAAGGATATCAACAGGTTGAAAGGTAAAGGTTGGAAAACAATTCTCCATGCAACATGTCCCCAGAAAAAAAGCAGGGGTAGCTATTATGTTTGCAAACAATGTAAACTTCAAACCAAAAATGATCAAAAGAGATAAAGAAGGGCATTACATACTAGTTAGGGGAAAGCTGCAAGAGGAAGAGGTAACAATCCTAAACATTTATACACCAAACCAAGGAGCACCTAACTTTACAAGTCAAATCTTAACAGACATAAAATATCAAATAACTAATAACACTATTGTAATAGGGGACCTAAACATCCCTCTGACGCAAAGAGACAGGTCAACCGGACAGAAACTCAGCAAAGAAATAACACACCTGCACCAAAGTGTGAACAAAAGGCCTTAGTAGACGTATACAGAGTGTTCCACCTCACAACATCAGAATACACATTTTTCTCAGCTGAACATGGGTGTTTCTCCAAAATTGACCACATTCTACCCATAGAGCATATCTACCTAAATGCAAAAGAATTGAAATTCTCCCATGCATATTATCGGACCACAGTGCAATAAAATTGGAAATTAATGACAAAGAGAACTCCAAAAACCACATAAACACGTGGAAATTAGACAACAACCTACTGAATGACCAATGGGTCACACAAGAAATTAAAGAAGAAATTAAAAATTACGTACAAATAAATGAAAACGCAAGTACAACCTACCAGAATATGTGGGATGCAATGAAAGCAGTCCTCAGAGGGATATTTATAGCAATGAACTCATATACAAAGAAAATAGAAAGAGAGCAAATAAATAACCTAGTGATACACCTCAAACTCTTAGAAAAGAACAATAAGCTAAACCAAGAGCCCAAAGAACGGAGGAGATTATAAAACTCAGGGCAGAAATTAATGCAATAGAGGTGAAGAAAACTCTACAAAAAATTAGGGAATCAAAGAGTTGGTTCCTCGAAAGAATGAATAAAATTGATACACTCCTAGCCAACCTTATCAAAAAAAGAAGGGAAAGATCTCAAATTCATGCAATAAAGAATGACAAGGATGAAGTCACTACAGATCCAGAAGAAATACAAAAGATCATTAATACCTACTTTGAAAATCTGTATTCCCATAGGATAGAAAATGCAGAAGAAATGGACAAATTCCTACAAAGGTACAATTTGCCAAAATTGAATCAGGAAGACGTAAAATTTCTGAACAACCCAATATGAATTAGTGAGACTGAAAACGTGATTAAAAACTTACCAACAAAGAAAAGCCCAGGCCCTGATGGATTCACAGCAGAATTCTAGAAAACACTTAGAGAAGATCTAATGCCAACACTCCTCAAACTCTTCAATGAAATTGAAAAGGAAGCAACTCTCCCCAACACATTTCTGGAGGCAAGTATTACACGGATATCAAGACCAGAGAGAGACCCAACCAAGAAAGAGAGCTACAGGCCAATCTCTCTAATGAACATACAGGCCAAGATACTCAACAAAATACTGGCAAATACATTACAGAGAATCATAAGGAAAATTATACACCACGACCAGGTAGGATTCATTCCAGGAATGCAGAGATGTTTCAATATTAGAAAATCAATTAATGTAATACACTATATTAATACAGTCAAAGACAAAAACCACATGATAATCGCAATAGATGCAGAGAAGGCTTTCGATAAAATCCAACATACATTCATGTTAAAAACTTTAGAAAAAATAGGAATAGATGGCCTCAACCTCAATTTGATCAAAGCCATCTACAACAAATCAACAGCCAACATCATACTAAATGGACATACACTGAAAATTTTCTTAAAGTCAGGAACAAGACAAGGATGTCCATTGTCACCAATCCTATTCAACATAGTTCTGGAAGCAATAACCAGAGCAATCAGACAAGAGAGAAAAATAAAAGTAACAAGGATAGGAAAGGAAGAAGTCAAACTATCACTATTTGCAGATGACATCATACTATACAAGGAGGACCCCAAAAACTCCACAAAAAGACTCCTGGAATAGGGGCTGGGGTTATAGCACAGTGGAATAAGTGCTTGCCTGGCAAGCACAAGGTCCTGAGTTCGATCCCTAGTACCGCAAAAAAAAAGCCTCCTGGAATTAATTCACAAATTCACCAGCATAGCCGGATACAAAGTCATCACCCAAAAATCAATAGCATTCCTATACACGAACAACAAACAGACTGAGAGAGAAATTGAGGAAACCATACCCTTTACAATAGCAACCAAGAAATTGAAATACTTAGGAATCAATCTAACAAAGAATGTGAAGGATTTATTCAGTGAAAACTACAGTACTCTGAAAAAGGAGATTGAAGAGGATCTCAATAAATGGAGAAACATCCCCTGCTCATGGTTAGGAAGAAATAACATCGTGAAAATGACCATACTACCAAAACTGTTGTACAGATTCAATGAAATTCCTATTAAACTACCGTTAGCATACCTCACAGATCTAGAGAAAATATGCCTCAAATTCATCTGGAACCAGAAGAGACCCAGAATGGCAAAAGCAATCCTGGGCAACAAGGACAAGTCAGTTGAAATCACAATCCCTGACCTGAAATTATACTACAAAGCTACTGTAATAAAATCAACCTGGTACTGGCTAAAAAACAGACCTGAGGATCAATGGAACAGACTGGAAGATGCAACCACAACAAAAAACCCACTCAGCTACCTAATATTTGACAAAGGGGTCAACCAAACCCACTGGAAAAAAGAAGATCTGTTTAATAAATGGTGCTGGAAAAGCTGGCTTGCCTCTTGCCGAAAACTGAAAATAGACCCCAGTCTATCACCATGCACCAAAC
>PVLD010031853.1:0-15296 GCA_004027595.1 Dinomys branickii
ACTCGTCCCATCAGTAACCTGCTTTTGCACAAAGGGCTCCACTCTTATCGCCAAGTTTTCAAATTCCTCCCGAAATCTCATCTCGTCCAAACTTTATGAGGCACATTTTCTCCACTGTACGGAATAGTAAAGGCTATAAAGATGTCTGCTCCCTTGACAACTGGCTTACTGGCGCGGCCATTTTTCTTGCCAGCCAAGTACAATCATTGTGGTAATCAAAATAATTTTGGCTACTAGCACCGATGGCTTCAGGGAGAGTTACTGCGCATGAGCAAGTATAGTGCGTGACAGTAACCAAGGCGGGGTGAAGGACGAAAAAGTGGTTATCAGAGAAGTTATGACTGATTTTGGAAACATCAAGGAGACTTTGCCAGAATAAGAATTCGGATTTTAAGATCAGAGCAGTGAGTGAAGGAGGGCAGAGTTACCTCGAGCGGAAGTGAGAGGTCTGGCACTCTGCAGCGGAGTGACACGGGCGAGTGTGGACTCTAAAGACGCGAATTTACTCAGTGAGTATATGAGAAGGGGCTCTCAGATGAGTAATGAGAGTCGGGGAGGGGGTAAGTGATGGGAGGTCTGTAGAATGAGTGATGGGGTGCGGGAAGTCAATGATGGAGGGACTGTGGGGTGAATGATGGGAGTGTTTGGGGTATGTGATGAGAGGATCTGTGGAGTGAGTGACGGGGTCTGTAGTGTAAGCGGTGGGGGTTCTGAGGAGTGTGTGATGGGAGGTCTCGAGTCAGCAATGCGGAATCTGTGGTGGTGAGTGCTGGGTGGCCTATGAGGTCCATGATAGGGCTGTGCTGTTGAGTGAGGGGGATCCGAGGAGAAAACAAATGTCCTTTCCCTTTTTTCTTAGCTATAGCGTGGCCATTTTACCAGCTGGCATTTGTGGATTTCTGGCCTGGTGATTTGGTGAACTTTCAATCTGGGTATTCCTTGCCATCCGCAGCTCTCCTCTTTTCTCCTCCTCCCTATCAACAGCTCTGCCTTTGTAGGCCTTTGCCTTCTCTCCACAACAGTCAGACATGACTAAGTTCCGGGTAAGTTCTTACTTGCTTCCCCCCTCCCTCCTACTCACGTTAGGATAGGTAGAAGCAAGGCAACAATAATGCATAGTGGTTGAGGAGTGCACAGTCTGGAGTTAAACTGCGAATAACAGCTTTGTGAGCTTAGGCATGCCATCTAACCTCTCTGTGCCTTAGTTTCTCTAACTGCAAAATGGGAATGACAATGATGATGATATTATGGATACTGATACTAATACTAATACTTGTACGGTTGTGAGGATCAGTGAATATATATTTAGAACAATGTCTGGCACATTAATAGCAAGCCCTGTATATGAGTTTGATATTAATTATTGTGTTGTTTATACCATAAAATGGATATGTATAAACAGATGCAAAATTAGGATTAGGAAAGTAGAGCAAGACCAGGGCAAGTTTGACATACATATATATCATAGGATTCTATACACTTATGTTGAGCTGTAGTTACTTTTTTTTTTATTTTTGCGGTACTGGGGATCGAACTCAGGACCCTGTGCTTGCTAGGCAGGCGCTTATTCCACTGAGCTATATCCCCAGCCCTATAGTTACTTTTCAGAGCTTCCTAGAAGTCATAACATAAATGAAAGGAAACACACTCACTTGTTTTATTTATCACACATACAGGGAAAGTGAGTCACTTCTGCAGAAGCAGATTTTCTGATGTTCATCACACAGTTCTCTAACAGGTTGGCCAAGTTCCCCATCAGCAATCTTATAATAAATACAGGACTAGAATTTCTCTGCCATGACTTAAAATACGTCTTCATGTCAGCCAGAGGTGTCCTGCCAGAGCAGAACTAAAGGGGTGTGACTTTTCAGGAAACCAAAGCCATGTCTGTATAAAGGGCTCTCTTATGGTCTGGCTGGGCTTGGCAGGCAGGAACAATCAATAAACTCCATGCCCTTCAAATAGTTTTCTAATACATTTATTTCCCCATCTGGAATTTCACTATAGCCTGAGAAACCCTTGGGGTATGCTTGTTATTTCCCTTTTTAGGTTCAGAATTCATGATGTCCCTGACCATTTTCATTTCACTCTTTCTTTCTTTCTTTCTTTCTTTCTTTTTTTTCTTTTCTTTTCTTTTCTCTTTTCTTTTCTTTTCTTTTCTTTTGAGACAGGGTCTTGTTGTGTAGTTCAGGCTGGCCTTGAACTCACTATGTAGCCCAGGCTGGCCTCAAACTCTTGGTGATCCTCCTGCCTCAGCCTCTGGTGTGCTAGGATTAGCATGTGCCACTTTGCCCAGCTTCTTTTGCTCTTCTTTAAAGAATCTATATGCTCTCATCATTTTTTCTTTTCCTAGAGAAGTGAGATAGGAGTAGCACCAAAAATTGAAATTCCCAAGGAATATACAATCTAAAAAGAGAAACCATCTCCTGGTCTCATATCACCACTCATTCTATATAACCAATTATATGATGAATTTGGTTAATTTCTGACTGTTACAACTCTTTCTCTCCTTGTTCTTTATATTTACATATACTTATAAACGTATAGTTAACAAAAATGAACTTCATGTTTAGACTTGGGTCTTGGGGACCAGGAGTGTAGCTCAGTGGTAGAGCACTTTCCTAACACACACAAGGGCCTGGGTTCCATCCCAGCACCTCAAATATGCACGCTCATGCATGAATACACACACATTTCATCCCTAAGGTATCCCATTATGTCCAAAATGTGAAAAAAATCCCAAATCCAAAATGTTTCTTGGTCCTAAGCATTTTGGATGAAGGATACTCATCTGCAGTAGTACTAGTAACACTAATACAAATGACGACTATGACAAGAGAAACAGCAGAGCAGGGACTAAAATGTAGTGAGCTTACACTATGCCTGGCATTATATTAAACACTTTACATACATAGCCACCCTTCAATTTTTATACTAGCCCTATGAAACAGTACAGAGGAGGAACTGAGTCCCAAAGTAGATAAACAAGTGGCATCCCACAGGTGATCCCTGGTACAGCTGGGATGGTCCTACTCTGTGAGGACTTGTTAATAGATGTTTTAGTATCAGTACATACAGGTATTATTTTTTGTATGTGGTTCTGGAGATGGAACCTAGGATGCTGAGCATGCTAGGCAAGCACTCTACTGCTGAGCTACACCCTGGCTCTAGGGTTTTGTTTTGTTGTAATGCTAGGAATGGAATCCAGAGCTTCATGCATGCTAGGCAAGTGCTCTACCACTCAGCTCTATTCCCAGCTCATAGAAATATTGTTGACAGATACATTTTTCTCTTTTATGCATGCACATTGATTTATTAATCTTCTCCATGTTGAAGGACTTTGTATGATTTCTGTTGCAGTGTGGCAGTGACCATTTATCTTTGTGTACAGTGACAAACGTTTCTTTGTGTACAATGACAAACGTTTCTAGGATGTCTGGCTCACAAGGTGGGCATGCTTTGAACTTTCATAGACAATTCAGCTTGTTTTTTAAGATGTTAGTACAAATTGACATTTCCACCAGTGAATGAAATTACCCTTTTGACTATTCTTGTCATAGTTTTAAGCTTTGCTAGTTGTTAGTTGAAAATGTATCACTTTTTGGCTGACTATCATAGCACATACCTGTAGTCTCAGCTCCCTAGGAGGCTGAAGCAGAAGGATTGTGAATTCGAGGCCATCTTGGGCAACATAGTGAGACCCTGTGTCAAAACCTAAATTAATTGGTAGAGATGTAGCTCAGTGCTAGAATGCTTACCTAACATGGGCAGAGCCCTGGTTTCCATCTGAAGCCCTACAAAACAAAAACAAAAACCCTCATTGTTTATTTAATTATCAAGATAGTTGAGCATCTTTTTTTACTTTTTATATTTCTTTTGTGAATTTCTTTTTACATACACTGTTCTTTTTCCTTTGGGTTTTTGAATTTTTTTCTTTTGCATTGCTGGGGGTTGAACCCAGGGCTTTGCACATGCTAGGCAAGTGCTCTACTACAAAGCCATATCCCCAGCCCTTTTTAACAAACCTTTTGTAGAAATATGACACAGATAAAAATCTGTTGGGGTAGATTTATTGAAGCATAATACAGAGAGAAAATAGGACAAAGTGTATCATTTTATGAATTTCTGAAAATTGGAAATACCTGCATAACCAGTATCTGGTTTAAAAAGGAGAAGATGACACAACACCAGAGACCTTCATGACACTTTTGGTCACTGTCTCTTAATTTACCAGTAACTACTTTCTGATTTCTATCATTGGAAATATTTTTAGCTTGGATTAAATGTTATATAAATATGACCATACATTATTATTTTAGGGTCTGGTTTCTTTCATTCATTATATTTGCTTTCTTTTGAAGCGTGTTACTGGGGGTTGAACCCAATGCCTCATATATACCAGCCAAGCACTCTACCATTGAGCTACATCCCCACCCCATCGTAATGTTTTTAAGATTCATCTTTGTTACCTGATGTATCAGTTATTTGTTCCCTTTCCATGACTGTACTATTCTGTTGTATAAATATATCACAATTGTTCATCTGTTCCACTGCAGATGGATGTTTCCAGTTTGGCTATTGCAGATAATACTTGTATGAATTTTCTGGTTCATGTCTTGGTGAACATAGATATGCATTTCCCTTGGAAATATACCTAAGAGTGGAGTTTCTAGTCCTAGGTTAGGGGTATTTTCAGCTTTAGTAGAGTCTACCAAGGTGTTTCCTCAGCAATTGTACTATTTTACTCCCACTGACAATGTATGAGAGTTTCAGTTGCTCCATATCCCTCCCCACGTTTGGGTTATTGGTCTTAATTTTAGCCATTCTATTGATATGTATTGGTATCTTATTGTAGTTTAAGTTTGTATTTCTTTGATGACTAATGATATTGAATACCTTTTCATATGTTTATCGACCATTTGGATATCCATTTTTGGTTAAATATTCAAAACATTTTTTTTAGTCTTTCTATTGTGTTATCTATATTTATTTATTATAGAAGTTCTCTATAGTTTCTATAGTACAAAAGTCTTTTGCGTTGTATAGCTATAGCAAACATCTTGGAGAAGGATTTTTGTGGTGCTGAGGATGAAACCCAGGACCTTGCACATGCTAGGCAGGCACTCTGCCACTGTACTATATTCCCAGCCTCTGAAAAAAAGGCTGTCTGGAAATGGAACAGTGGATTTACTTTGAAGAATGTTACCTTTATCTAAAAAAAAAATCACTCTAATTACCCTGACTTGATCACTACATATCATGTTACATGTATTAAATATTACTATACTCCATAAATATGTACAATTATTATGTATTGATTTAAAAATCATTAAAATAAAAATTAACATTTTGGGGAAAATACCATCACTTTAATTCTTGTCAAAATGATTGAACAAAAGTATGCAATTACAGGGATCAGTGTCATTTGAGGATGTGGCTGTGGACTTCACACAGGAGGAATGGAATCGACTGGACCCTACTCAGAGGACCCTTTACAGAGATGTCATGCTAGAGAATTATAGCCATCTTGTTTCTCTGGGTGAGGATGGCTTCCATGAATAATTTATAGTGTTACTAATAGAATAATTTACCATCTGTGATGTACTTCAATGCTTTGACATCAGGTCGTAGGGATTAAAGATTGTTATCCCCTCTTAAACTGAAAAAGGTGTCTGTATTTTCATGCGAAATTTACCCGCATTAAAATGTACCTTCCTAAATATTTGAAGCCCTAAAGGCCACACAGAGGTGCCCAAGTATTGTATTATTTCCCATTACAGGATATCCTATTACCAAGCCAGATGTGATTGCCTCTTTGGAGCAGGGAGTCCTTGGGATAATAAAGAAAGAAATCCGAAGTTCAATTTGTACAGGTAAGAAATGAGAAATGGGGGATGCAGGAAATAAGACCCTGTAGGGTCTTTGAGAGCTTGGAAAGCTCAGAAACATCTTCCTAAGGGATCTGTACTATTGTTGTAAACTCCAAATTGTTAGTTTTTTGAATTATTATCTCATGGTAAGCTTGGAATAAGATGGTGTGGAACTACATTCTAGCCTTGTCCTTTTCTTGTCTTGGTTACCTCAACTGTTTTCAGTCTTTATTAAAAGTTCTTTGCATTCTAATTTCTCCTTCTGCCAAATCCTAAATCTCCTCCAATGTCCTTTTCCTGTTCATGTCCCCTAAACCTATTTTTACCTTCTGTCTCCAATTTGAAGCAATTTTTCTTAAATAGTCAAGTCACTTACATTTTTTTCTCCTCTCAAGTTCTGAGTGTAGTAGAGCTATGTACTTGGAATTTCTTTCTAGTAGCTAGATTTAAAATAAACATCAACCTATCAAAGGCCTGCTTTGGACAAAGGTGTACTCACAGACAATGGTTTATCATTCTTCTTTCTAGAAGATGGGCAAGATGAAGACCAGCTGGAGAGGCACCAGGAAAATCAAAATAGATACCTGAGGCAAGCTATATCCATTGGTGAAAAGAAGTATGTGGCTAAGGAAGGAAGTCATGAATGTGATGGATTTGTAAACTCACTTCCTCAGAGCACTTGGGTAGTTTCTTCAGGACATACACCCTATATAAATGACTCATGTGGCAAAACTTTTAAGGATAATCTGGGTCTACTCGGTCCTAATAGTCTCAGCTTTGCAGCTCGGCAATGTTATGAATGTAATGGATGTGGAAACTTACTAATTCAAGGCAGGCATGAGATGAATAATGGAGTGAAACCTCATGACTATAATATGTATGGGACAGATCACAGTCATAACTTTGTTCAGCATGATATGACTCAGGCTGGTGAGAAAACCTATGAATGTCCTGAGTGCAGACTAACCCTCAGTACAAATTCACTCCTTATTGTTCATCAGATCACTCACATTGGAGAAAAACCTTATGAATGTACAGAATTCAGAGACACATTTGACAAGACCACACACCTCAGTATACACCAGACCATGCACACAGGAGACAAACTCTTTGCCTGTAATGAGTGTGGCAAAGCATTCAGAGAGGAATCCACACTGCATATACATCAAAGAACTCATACAGGTGAAAAACCATATGTGTGTGCTGAGTGTGGCAAAGCCTTCCAGGAAAAGACAAAGCTAATCATACACCGGAGAACACACAAAGGAGAGAAGCCCTACAAATGTTCAGATTGTGAGAAAACCTTCAACCAGAAGGCACACCTCAGTGTACATCAGAGAACACACACAGGGGAGAAACCTTTTGAATGCAGTGATTGTGGCAAATACTTCAGAGAGAAATCAACCCTGAATATACATCAAAGAACTCATACAGGAGAGAAACCATATTTGTGCAATGAGTGTGGCAAAGCCTTTCGAGAGAAGACAAAGCTCATCATACACCAGAGAACACACACGGGAGAGAAACCCTATGAGTGCTCGGAGTGTGGGAGGGCCTTCAACCAAAAGGCACACCTTAGTGTACACCAGAGAACACACACAGGGGAGAAACCTTTTGAGTGCAATGAATGTGGCAAAGCTTTCAGAGAGAAATCGACACTGCGCAGACATCAAAGAATTCATACCGGAGAGAAACCTTATGTGTGTCCAGACTGTGGAAGAGCCTTTACCCTGAAGCTGAGCCTCAGTGCTCATCAGAAAATTCATACAGGAGAAAAAACAGATGGATGTACTGTATGTGGAAAAGTCTTCTCTCGGAAGTCATATCTCATGCTACATCAGAGATCTCATACAGGAGAAAAATTTGAGAAATCCTACGAATGCAATGAATGTGATAAAGCATTCTTCCAGAAATCATATCTCATTATTCATCAAAGAGTTCACACAGGAGAGAAACCCTATGAGTGTAATGTATGTGAAAAAGCTTTCTCCCAAAAATCATATCTCATTATACATCAAAGAACTCATACAGGAGAGAAACCCTACAAATGTGATCTATGTGGCAGAGCCTTCAGAGAGAAGTCCAAACTCACTGTACACCAGCGAATTCACATAGGAGAGAAACCCTATGACTGCTCTGACTATGAGAGAAACCTTCCAGAGGTCATAGCTCATCATGGGTTCAACAACTCAGAGGGAAGAGAAACCAAGGAACTGAAAATAGAACATCTTTCATAGCAAAATTGAAAAAGGAAAAAAAGTACAAAAAGTGAGGTGAGTACTTGTGATTTAGCTCAGGTGATCAGGGCAGGCTTTTCTGAGGACCTGATATTTGAGCTTCAATCTGAAAATGAACCACCAGCCATACTGGAGGAAGAGCATTCCAGAAGTAGTAGCAAGATCTAGGCAGAAATAGTAGCAAGATCCAGGATCCCAAAGCAAAAGCTTGGCCTTTGGACTTGGATCATGATTGTACATTTTGTTATAACTTTCTTTTTGGTACTGTAGATTGAACCCAGGACTTTCTACATGCTAGGAAAGTGCTCTACCACTGAGCTACATCCCTAGCCCTATCGTGGGTATATCTTGGTTGACCATTTACATCAAAGAGTTTGTTCAACACTGAAATCTTTTGAAGTCTTCAATATATGAGAGCTGTCAGTTTGGAGGCTAAACTTTACCATAAATCTAGGCAGAAGCATCAAGGGTAACACTATTCAATTAGTTTCAATAAGTATAGTCCCTTGGAAATGATGTAAGGGAAATAGATTTCCAAATTTAATACCAAATTCTCAGAGAAGACAATAACATTTGTTAAGAATATCTATTTTGTCATCTCTCACAGTGGGGAATAAGTGCTACCTCTCAGGAGAAAAGGGCTTATCAAATGATAGAAAGTACAGATTTAGAGATAACCACGAAGGGAACAATAATGAAGACTATACTATAAATGTTCTGGATTATTAGAAAAGGATGCATATTCATAATAATGTAAGGAAAACAACTCTAGGGCATCAAACCCAATTCCCAGAAGTAACAACAGTTGATAATACCAGCACTTCCACTTGCCCACAGCATGCTCTATGGGCAAGATGTCAGCTCCATTTTTTCTGTGTGGACCTCCCTTTCTGAGCCCCATCATATAGCTTTTTCAGAGAGACTATAAATTGCTTGATAGGCTTGTAGGAGATCCATTTTTTACTTATGTTTAGTAATTGTCACTTCAGAATTCAGGACCCAGAGTTGTGGCACCCGCAAGGAGATTAAGATTTGATTCTCTCTGTTGGTTGGGGCTGAACACAGGAGTAATCCAGTTGGCATTAAGGAATGGGACTCAAGCTTTCTCTGGCATGGACTGGCAGCAACCTGTTTTATTGAGAGTTTGTGCTTATCTTGAATGAAGTAAACACTGAAAGCAAGACTGGTAGTTGAGTAACCACCCCCAACCAAAGAGTACAAAGGATGTGAAGAACTTCTTTCATGAGAGTGGCTGCTTCCACTGGGGGTGCCCAGTGAAAGAAAAAGAATGGCAAGTTCAAATTCCTAAATGCTCTGCTGAAGACATAGACTGAAACCCAGGAATTCTGTACAAAGAAATTGTTACCTTGTGTATCCATTGCATCCCTTGCCTAAATTCCCAGTCTTTTGTTTGGAATTTAGGATTCTGATTGTGAAAGGGTATTTTTGGGGCTGAGAGCAAGGATGGTGCTGTGTGAGAGGATGTAGAAGAGTGTGAATATTTTAAATTCCCAATTCCCACTGAGCTTATGTAAGCTGAATCCAATTCCACTTGCCCTTAAAGAGATTGTATCTGTCTTGAATAAAGACCCCGTAGTGGCCTCAACTGAGACTGGTACTTTCTAAGGGAAGCTAATTTTCATATATTACTCCATCCCTCCATCTCCAAACCTATAACTGTCTTTTGTATTACTTTATATACTCTGCAAACATTAATTCAGTTAACCCTCAATACTTTCATGAAGTAGTTACTATCCTTATCATCTTCATTTTCCCGATGAGGAAACTGAGGTGCAGAAATTAAGTGCCTCTTTCAAGGCAACACAGCTAATAAGTGGTAGAGATGGTATTTGAATCAATGAGAACCTATGCTCTTAACCACTGTCTTATCTTTCCATCCCCAACACCAAGTATTCTGGTATCTTGATTATAGCTGTGAAGATGTGGGAGGAAGTGTCCCCAGGCATTGAAAAAATGAAGAGACTCATACATATGATAGGCAATGTTTCTTGCATTGTTTATTGTGGGTTTATTAAACCCACAAAAGCAAGAAAATGAAAATTTCCATTCCTGGGAATTTGAGTTATGTATTAATTTCCTCTGAATTGATTTTCAAGTACACATCACATCCCTTGAGCCATTGAGATAAATCATAGCCAGAACAGTGCCGGCTCCATGAATTCCTGGGAGAGGAAGAGAGAGAGGATCAGAGGATGAAGTAGACAAGTTGATGCAGTGGCAGTACCACTGTCCCTGGCTGCCCACCCGCCTTTGAATGTACCAGGCATTCATACTGTTCCTTGAGGACACTACCCGCTTGGCACATATGATGTCATCCAGAATATGGCGGTTAAGCAGATCTGGGGAGGGGCAGAAAGTGCAACATGATGACCTGGTACATTGGGGACATGGTGACAGTGTATGGAGGACACAGGGTTTCTGAATTCCTTGGGGCCACAGTTGATTACTGCATTGATTAGGGATGATAGTTGACTCTTGTTACCTGGTAATTTATAAATGGTCTCAACTGCTACACTGGCTGGTTCTGTACAACCTTAACTCATGCTGACTGGTCCTGGCTGATCTGGACTCATTTTGGTTCATTATGAATAACCTAACCAGTATATTGTCTTGCTCTGGACAACATAAAACTCCATGTTCACCAGCTCTGGATGACTTCAACTGTCATTATGTCTGGTTCTGAATTATCTCAACTCTAATGCTGGCTGGTCTGACATATGTTCAACTACCATGTTGGTTAATTGGTAAGCTAGCTGCCATAGTGGCCAGTCCTGGTGACTTCAAATATTATTGTTATTGGGTCCATCATAAACTCAGCTCCTATTCTGACTGGTTATGAATCTTCACATTGCCTAGTCCTGTTCCACCTCAGCTACCCTAAAGCCTGGTCATAGATGATCTCAACTACCATGTTGGTTAAATTAGAATGACCTTCAACTGCCACTTAGCTATCAATGACCTCAACCACCATGTTATCCCGTCCTAGGTGTTCTCAGCTGCCATTTTTATTATAGATAACTTTGACCTCTGGTTTAGCTAATTCTGGACTACCTCAATTTCCATGCTGTTTCAAACTGAACAATCTTAACTTTAATTTTAGCTAGACTTAAAAAAAAAACTAATTACCCATTTACCATGCTTTAGACATCAATCTCTATGGTGGTCAATAATTGACAACCTTAGCTTTAAATCTGGCTAATCCTGGGTGACCTCTTCTGTTCTATTGATGGGACTTGGACAACCTTAGCCTCCATTTGGACTGTCCTCAAATAACAGTCTCAGTTTTGGCCTGCTTTGGACAACTTCAGCCACCATTTTGGCCAACCCTGAGCAACTTCCACTGCTATCTTGTTTTGTCCTTAACAGCACCATACTCTTTTCTGGAAAGTTGTGCCCTTTCTTCACAGAGGTAGTTTGTTTTTGTTCCTACTTCCAGACATCTGCCACTTTCCTCAAGGCCTCTTTCACATGGAGCTCAGTTGCATGTTTTCTGCATGTCAGAAAATGGCAGCTTCTATAATGGGTGAGATTTGGGGGGCCTACATTTTCTTAACCCAGACATCTCAGGGTAGTCTGATTAAGGAGTCAGGATAATGTTTCCATCAGTGCAGACAACTTTTCCCCCTTTCCCATCGTTTTTCTGCTTTTGGAAGGAGAGCAAAATCCTCCTTTTGGAGGAGACTGTAGTTTAGACAACCTTGCCTTCTGTGTGTGTTGTGTGGAACTTCCATGTGTTTCTAGTGCTGACTTACCGTGACAATCCATGTGGCAAAGGTTCTTGGTAGGTGTGATGCCATTGTCACACCACCACGCAGAATTCAGCTGGAAAATGCCATATTCACTGCTGCCATCAGGATTGTGGTCCACGAAGGAGGTGTCAAAGCCACTCTCATAGTGTGCCATGCACAACCCTGAGGCAGGGAGAGGAGAGATAGAAGATAAGCATAAGGTATACGAATAAAGAAGTTAGGGTATGGCTGATGAATATAGGGATGATTGTGATCTTAGTAGTGAGGTGATGGTCTTGGTTTGGTGGTGAGTGTTGATATCAAGGATTCTGGTGAGAATAGTGCTAGTCGTAGTGCTGGTGTTGATGGGAGAGATTGAGGTAATAGTTATGGAGGCAACAATTATGATGATATTAGAGTTGAATTAAACCACTCATCACAGTCACCAAGTTACTGAGAAGATCAAGCCCTGGTCCAGAGAAATGAAAAATGACAAAGGAGGCCTGAGTCTGAGTGTGGTGGGTGGTTTTGGGTAAGGGTAGGACTTAGGACAATTGGAATCTCACAGTCTCCAATGCTGTAGCCTTTGTAGTTGTTAAGACCTGCCTTCCACAGCTTCTTTGCTAGCTCACAGCGTTCATAAATCTTGGCATCCACGTTGGCAGCCATCAGTATGGCCAGGATTACTATCGCTGTGTCTGAGAACTCCATTCTGATAGCCACAAATCCTCCAAGCTAACTAACTCCGTGCTCCTGACTCACCCTGTGGTGTTCAGAAGAATTCTGGAACTCTGGGCTCTATGATAGTGGTCTGAGTAAAAGATTCTAGAACATAGAGGTCAAAGGTTGAGCTGCCTCATCATTTTCCCAAATGCCAGCTGTGTTAGAAGCCAAAAGACATACACAAAGACAAAGAAAGACACTGATATATACCAGAGATGGAAGGAAAAGAGGAAGAAACACAAAGATGTTAGAAAGTGCTGCGGGAAGAAGGGTTGGGACACACAAAAGACAGGCATTAGTCAAGTACTGGACCTCACACTGGGCCTGTGACTCCTCTGTCACTTTGTTATCTCCATTTCTACTCATTGACCATCATCACTTCCTCCTTCTCTGCTAAGTGGGCAGTGCTGCTCCTCACACTGTGGTCTATTACCACCTCTGAGTCCTCGTGCTGTGTAGAATTTGATCACAACCCCCTTGCCTCCTGCCCTTCCACCTCCACTGACTGCTTGTCTAAGTCTGTTTGTGCTGATATAACAATATCTGAGAAGGGGACGTTTATAAAGAACAGACATTTATTTCCTCACAATTCTGGAGGCTGAGAAGTTCCCAGATCAAGGTGGTAACATCTGATGGGGGCTTTAATGTTGCAACTTCACATGGTGAAAACTAGAAGGTCAAGAAACCGAATCCATTCCTGCATGCATTTGTTCGTTTGTTTTGGGGTTTTTTGGTGGTACCGGGGATTGAACTCAGGACCTTGTGCTTGCCAGGAAAGTGCTTATTCCACTGAGCTATATCCCCAGCCCTCTGCCTGCACTTTTGACAACAGTATTGATTCGGTCATGAGATTGGAGCCCTCATGAGCTGAACACTTCCCTACATGCCCCACCTCCCAACACTGCTGCTTTGGGGATGAAATTTCTAACACCTGAAGTTTGGAAGGGACACATTAAAATAATAACATCATATTGGTACCTCCCTCACCTTTCCGCACATACTGCACTAGTACATGCTAATTGAACCTACGCTATGTTAGCTATTACTAATGACATACTATGTATATGGCTCTCATAGTCATACTCCACCTCCATTCACTCTCAGATTCATTTCCTCCTTTCACCTCTACTTCCTGCTCCTGCACCAAATGAGCCTTTCATCCTTGCAGGCACATCCTTCAGCTCTGGTCCCTGACCCTGGGCCTCATTTTCTCCTCCATTCACTCCCTTGCTCCCTCTTACTCATTTCTATTCTCTCAGATGCTGCCTCCTGTCACCCCTATTTCCTGAAACTCTGTCCCTCATTACTCCTAAACACTAGTCCAAGTGACCCACTGTCTTAGTCACTTCTCTTGTCAGTACCCAACACCTGCGACCTAAAGGAGGAAACGCTTATTTTGGCTCACAGTCTATAGAGATTTCAGTCCATATTAGTTCACTGGCTCCAAAACAGAATGGCATGCACAGGGCAGTGGTGGCAAACCTATTGCATGTGTGCTATGTGAGCTGTTTGTATCATTGAAAGCTCTAAAAGGCTTGGCACACTGGCATAGGGGCATAACAGAGCAGAAGCTGCTTATAGCATGGCAGACAGGAAGCAGGACTTTAAGGGAGGAGCCAGGGAGGGAGATAAACCTTTGCAGGTCAGGTCCCTAGTAACCTACCTCTTCCAGCCAGACCCCACCTCCTAATAGCAAGTCAGCTATAAGCCCCCATAATCTAATCACCTTCCAAAAGCCCTACCTGTGAGCGCATGAGGCTGTCGAGGGCGTCTAGCTATAAACTATAGCATCCACCCGTACTCTGTGCTTGGTCACCTGTATTCAACTCAGTTTTCTCATTCACCCTCACTTGGCCCCTCATGACCCCATTCATTTAAATTCACTTCTGATGTAACCCCATAATCCTCTTTATGCATGTCTCCCCCGATTCATAGTTACTCCCACTTTGTCCTAGTACCCCCATTTAGTCACACATTGCCTTGAATTTGCCACTTTTGTCTTTTGAGACAGGGTCTCACTATGCAGGTCAGGCTGGCCTTGAGCTCACTTTGTAGCCCATGCTGGCTTCGAACTTGCAGAAATCCTCCTGCCTCAGTCTCCCGAAAGGTGGGTTTACAGGTGTGAGCCACCACACCCGGCCAAATTTGCCACTTTTTATTTATGCTGGGGCCCCTGTTTCCCCACTTATGCTCCCTGGACCATGTGAACTTCATCTGCTCTCTGTTCACCTCACAACACTCACATTTATTCACTTTCTGCTCTTCCATTCCTTGCCCCTCATTCACTCTCAATTTGGCCTTCATTTACTATTCTTCACCATGCCCAGTGCCTTATATTCTGTTTACTGATACATTGGCCAAGATGGACAATTCCAATATATTGTTGAGAATCCAGTTTGAGTGCATGTAAAACCACCACCACAATGTCAGAAGTTTCAAGAAGGGGGTGCCTCTCTTGGAAGGCAGGCAGTTCAATGCTAGTGTGATCGCTCCAAGGTCACCAGAAACCTGGATTGTTCTGTGTTGTTGCTCTGCCAACCTCCCCTGCTTCCTTGTGGCCCAAATGACTGTACACAATGGCAAAACTTTTATAGTTCTGATAAGATATATTTTAAGAACAGTTGTAAAGATGGCTTTCCAGCCAAGTGGGAGGCCTTTCTCATTCCTTTGGCTGGGAACACCACAGCACTCAAAGTACATGGTGGAACCCCTTACCC
>PVLD010031854.1:0-15295 GCA_004027595.1 Dinomys branickii
GGGTCCGGGTGCGCGCGCGGTGTCTGGCGGGGTGCGCGCGCGCGCTCCGCTGCCCTCCTGCTCGCCTGCTAGGGTTGCTCAGTGGGTTTGACGGGCGAGCGGGAGCTCAGAAGCCCCATCCTGGACCACGTAGAAATCATCACGAAAACTGAGACGCGGGTCGTGGAGGAGCCCGCCCTGCACAAGACGCGGGGCTTCAGAGGTGGGTGAATTTCCAGCGGGGGCTGCGCGAGCTGCAGCGACAAGCGCGCTGCCCCTTCCCGGCTGGGCTCGGCACCGCGGGTGCGCGCTCGCGCGAAGGGAAGCAGGTAGCTTATTATTTTTAGTTTGCGTCGTGTTGGTTAGGGGCCGACTGAGTGGACAAAGTGGACGTGTTGGCTAACAACTCCTTACACACACGCGCGAGCGCGCGCACACACGCACGCACACCTCCCACTTGCTTGCCCACAGCATGCTCGCGTGTCCCTGAGGACCGAAAGAATCCGGGTGTCCTCAGCATCCTTGCGCCCTGGGCGGCGGGGGCGACTGCGAAAGTGTCCCGGACTTGCAGCTCGGGCTGTTGGGGCCGCTGCTCCGGGCTGGGCTTTGTTTTCTGCGCTCTCCTCGCAGTCACTCTACGGGGACGTGGATGTGGGGCTCCGGCAGGCTCTTCGGAGGTTACTGGCGCTCAGCGAGACGGGGAATACGGGAGGAAGAGCCGGTGGGTAACTCCACCAGCCCTGCAAAGCCGGAAAAGCGCTAGCGACCCGACTTTGCAAGGTGCTTATATTTTGAGCTCATTTCTGGCTTGGTGAGCAAGAACGTGCAGCTGGCCGGGGCAGGGGGTACGGGCAGAGGGAGCCCCGGCCGATGCTTGCGGCCAAAGAGCCACGGGGTCATTCTGCCTGTGTAGACGGCTCGGGGACCCCCCAGTGCCACTCCGCTCGCGGCCTGAGCTAGCTAGCTATCTCTCCTACCGAGCAGCCTGGGTGAAAAAGGCCGACGGAAACTCTAGCAGCTTCCCATTTTGGGACTCGAGCGCGCGGAGAATGTGTGCGCAGCGGGGCTGAAGGCCCCCGCAACATCGCGCACAGTACCCCGCCCCATCGCTCTACCCACCGGGCTGCTGCTCGGCCGGGGTACCCTGGAGGGGGCTGCGCCGGCTCTGGGCACCGGGATGCGGCAAAACATTGCGGTACGCGCCAGCGCCTGCAGCCCCTCCAACCGAGTCTCCGCTGGCTCGAGGTAGCGCACAAGGGGCGGCAGTGGCCCAGTCTCTCCGCCGACATTCTCCTCCCCCATCCTAGCGCTAGGAGGGCTGCCCGAGCTTTCCCACGTCAGCACCTGCGGAGCCACCTCGACCCACAGACGCCCCTGTGGCGATCTGTCCCCGTAGGCAGCTCCCTCCTCCGAAACGTGGAGACCCAGGCGCGGCACTGTGCTGGATGCCGGATTTGTGGCAGGGCTAGGTTTGTGCAGTTCCGGCCGGCCGTGGGAGCTGAGAGTCTCGCTGGCACCGAGACAGAGAGACAGGGGACGCACCATGCTGGGCAGCCTGAGGGATGGCCCTTGATGCCCAACTCGTACTTTGTATGTTTCGGTTTTATGTTTTTTTGTTTTTTGCCTTATTTTCATGATTTTCAGTGCATGTTTTAATGGAGACCTACGTGGATGTGGGATTTCTTTCGTTTACATTCCGTACCCCTTTTTACTCTTTCCGGTTGCCTTGTCTGAGGTTTTGCTCTTCCATGAACCGCTTCTCCGTGCCTCTCGCCCTTTCAGCACCTCTTTCCCTCTCTCCTGCGGACCAGGTCTTCCTCGCCCTTGCCTGCTGCTCCTCCAGCTGCTGGGGGCTTCCTCTGTGTCGCAAGCGCTGCATTTGGGAACTTCGTAGCTAGCTTGTCCTTGCTCTTCTCTTTCCTCTTGGCTTCTTGAAGTAGAAATTACTAGGAGGAGGACAGCTTCTCCTGCATTGGGAGGTCTGTTGTTGTTTCTGGTTCTTGATTTTTGCACTGAATTTGGGATACTGGATTTTTTTTTCTTTTTGTTTGCTTTTAGCTCGGTTGCTTTTTGGTTTCCTTGTTTTGGAGTGAGCGTGGTGGTTGGTAATTAGTAACAAGAAATGACTCAACTGAACCAAAATAACTGTTGAAAATCGCATCAACATAAGGCGAAAGAGATCAAGGGAAATTTTGATTTTACAATTAAAGTTGGTTTGATGATGTCATATTTAAGAATTATGACTTCTTTTTGCAATGCAAATCATTCTGCCCTGGCAAATAGGGGAGATGCAGGTCTATATGACAGCCAAATCGTATGTCAGCAGTACTGACCATATTCTGAACCAAACCACTTAAGATGCAGATCTTCCTGGTCATGGCTAAGGGACTGTCTACTCTGAGACATGTTCCATTCTGCCACTCGCTGATTGATTCCTCGTGAGCAAAATAAACCAAGGAGTTTCTGTGACACTTCATTCTTTGCATTTTTCTCTTATTGTGTGTTCCTGGGTATTTTATTTATTTGATTAATATTTGCTGGTAACCATATTGAAATTGCAGCCAGCTTCCCATTCATGATGGGACAGATCCACATGCCTAAAACTGCATCAATAGAATGCTGTTTGTGATCCTTTTATTCTTTTCCAGGAAGCAGAAGCGTTGTTTGCATATGTGTATTTGTATATACTTGTGGTATATAAGGAGTGGGTGACAGTGGGTTAATTTGCTAAGCATTAAAGTCCATTAAGAAGTGACTTTTATTTGTTTGCATGGGCTGGTAATACTGGGAAGGTGTTTGAGAACTGATAATTTGTGTATGCAAATGTGTTTCTACTGAATGTATCTGGTTCTGCAGAGAAAGCTACTCAAAGATTGTGGTGTGTAAAGTCCTCTCCCTCAGCAGCGGCAGTCTGTGGTCCAAGTGAAGGAGATAAGGATTTGAGCTGAGGCTCTATTGAACCTAGGTTCAAAGTAGCTAATAAAAGAAGGAGAGAGAACTGGAAAAACAGGAGAGAGGATTCTATGCATGAAAGGCTGCTTGGAGACCAGCTAAGCAATGCGGGAGCAAACAGTTCCTCCCCTGTCTTCAGGAACCCAAAGCCAAAGGTTCCTCCAACACCCGCTTGGAAGTTGACTGGCAGGAAACTAGACACATAGTGTTATTTCATTTGGAAAGAAAACTGGGCTATCTTCTGTTCAGTTGTTTTTCTAGCCCCCTCCTCCAGGGTCATCTGTGCTTTTGGAGGCAGTGGTGTATAGGAATGGACTGATTCAGGGCAAGATGCTTATCAATGGGCTGAAGCTCAATCCAGGGCACCTTCCACAAAGGCCTGTTAACTGTCTCCTGTGCAGTTACCCAGTCTTGCAACTGCCATCCTCCACGGAAGCCTGGGCTTTGTGGTATGGTCTTTGCTCAACCTCTTTATCTAGCTCAATCCTGGAAAATAGAAGTCC
This sequence comes from Dinomys branickii, assembly GCA_004027595.1. NCBI lineage: Eukaryota > Metazoa > Chordata > Mammalia > Rodentia > Dinomyidae > Dinomys > Dinomys branickii. The sequence continues at coordinate 3,435 of PVLD010031854.1, forward strand.
ACCAATTGTAATGTCTGTATGGTACAAATGACACGGTATATCTGGTGGTCTCCAGACTGTCATTTGACTGACAAATAGGAAGATTTAAGGCCTGAGTTCAAGGGCAGAGTTTGGTAATTCCCGTTAAAAAATAATTCATATTGTTAAGGATTAAGTATGATTAATAATCTCTTTTCCTATTGTTTATTATATATTCTGCATATGGAAATTTTGTGTAAACTGTAGGTTTGGAAATAAAATGAGTGGCATTTTTGTGGTTACTGTTTAACTGCAGACATTTGGAGTTTTGGGTGCATTAAAAATACAGTGCTGGTAATTGTAGCCATGTGTTCATTATGGTATGATTTAGACACTAATAATTTTTCAAGTCATCACCATTGAAAAACTGTTTTCTTTTTATTTTGTAGATTATTTCTCTTTATTCAGAAGCATAAAGTTGTTTGCCGAGTGCAAGAAGATGTTTCTTTGGCTCTTTCTGATTTTGTCAGCCCTGATTTCTTCGACAAATGCAGATTCTGACATCTCAGTGGAAATTTGCAATGTGTGCTCCTGCGTGTCAGTGGAGAATGTGCTCTATGTCAACTGTGAGAAAGTTTCAGTGTACAGGCCAAATCAGCTGAAACCTCCTTGGTCTAATTTTTATCACCTTAATTTCCAAAACAATTTTTTAAATATCCTCTATCCAAACACATTCTTGAATTTTTCGCACGCAGTATCCCTGCATCTGGGAAATAATAAACTGCAGAACATTGAGGGGGGAGCCTTCCTGGGGCTCAGTGCATTAAAGCAGTTACACTTGAACAACAATGAATTAAAGATTCTCCGAGCTGACACTTTCCTTGGCATAGAGAACTTGGAGTATCTCCAGGCTGACTACAATTTAATCAAGTATATTGAACGCGGAGCCTTCAATAAACTCCACAAACTGAAAGTTCTCATTCTTAATGACAACCTGATTTCATTCCTTCCTGATAATATTTTCCGATTCGCATCTTTGACCCATCTGGATATACGAGGGAACCGAATCCAGAAGCTCCCTTACATTGGAGTTCTGGAACACATTGGCCGTGTTGTCGAATTGCAACTGGAAGATAACCCTTGGAACTGTAGCTGTGATTTGTTGCCTTTAAAAGCATGGCTGGAGAATATGCCATATAACATTTACATAGGCGAAGCTATCTGTGAAACTCCCAGTGACTTATATGGAAGGCTTTTAAAAGAAACCAACAAACAAGAATTATGCCCCATGGGCACAGGCAGTGATTTTGACGTCCGCATTTTGCCTCCGTCTCAGCTGGAAAATGGCTACACGACTCCCAATGGTCACACTACTCAAACATCATTGCACAGATTAGTGACCAAACCACCAAAAACAACAAATCCTTCTAAGATCTCTGGAATCGTGGCTGGTAAAGCCCTCTCCAACCGCAATCTCAGTCAGATTGTGTCTTACCAAACAAGGGTGCCGCCTCTCACACCCTGCCCAGCGCCTTGCTTTTGCAAAACACACCCTTCAGATTTGGGACTGAGTGTGAACTGCCAAGAGAAAAACATACAGTCCATGTCTGAACTGATACCAAAACCTTTAAATGCCAAGAAATTGCATGTCAATGGCAACAGCATCAAAGATGTGGACATGTCAGACTTCACCGAATTTGAAGGACTGGACTTGCTGCATTTAGGCAGCAATCAGATTACAGTGATCAAGGGAGACGTTTTCCACAATCTTACTAATTTGCGCAGGCTGTATCTCAATGGCAATCAGATTGAGAGACTCTATCCTGAAATCTTTTCAGGCCTTCATAACCTGCAGTATCTGTATTTGGAATATAATTTGATTAAGGAAATTTTAGCAGGCACCTTTGACTCCATGCCCAATTTGCAGTTATTGTACTTAAACAACAATCTCCTAAAAAGCCTGCCTGTTTATATTTTTTCTGGAGCACCCCTCGCTCGACTGAACCTGAGGAACAACAAATTCATGTACCTGCCTGTCAGTGGGGTCCTTGATCAGCTGCAGTCTCTTACACAGATTGACTTGGAGGGCAACCCGTGGGACTGCACTTGTGACTTAGTGGCATTAAAGCTGTGGCTGGAGAAGTTAAACGAAGGGATTGTTGTGAAGGAACTGAAATGTGAGACACCCGTTCAGTTTGCTAACATCGAACTGAAGTCCCTCAAAAATGAAATCTTGTGTCCCAAACTTTTAAACAAGCCATCTCTGACATTCACTAGCCCTGCACCTGCCATAACATTCACCACCCCGCTGGGACCCATCCGAAGTCCTCCTGGTGGCCCAGTGCCTCTATCTATTTTAATCTTAAGTATTTTAGTGGTCCTCATTTTAACTGTCTTTGTTGCTTTTTGCCTTCTTGTTTTTGTGCTGCGACGCAACAAGAAACCCACGGTAAAGCACGAAGGCCTGGGGAATCCTGAATGTGGCTCCATGCAGCTGCAGCTACGGAAGCATGACCACAAAACCAATAAAAAAGACGGCCTGAGCACAGAAGCTTTTATTCCACAAACCATAGAACAGATGAGCAAGAGCCACACCTGTGGCATGAAAGAGTCAGATACTGGGTTCATGTTTTCAGATCCCCCAGGCCAGAAAGTCGTTCTGAGAAATGCTGCCGATAAAGACAAAGATTTATTGCATGTGGATACCAGGAAGAGACTGAGCACAATTGATGAACTGGATGAACTATTCCCTAGCAGGGATTCCAATGTGTTTATTCAGAATTTTCTTGAAAGCAAAAAGGAGTACAATAGCATAGGTGTCAGCGGCTTTGAGATTCGCTATCCAGAAAAACAACAAGATAAAAAACACAAGAAATCACTGATAGGTGGCAACCATAGTAAAATTGTTGTGGAGCAAAGGAAGAGTGAGTATTTTGAACTGAAGGCCAAACTTCAGAGTTCCCCTGACTACCTACAGGTCCTTGAGGAGCAAACAGCTTTGAATAAGATATAGGTCATGCAGTCTAGCTTCATACAGAGGACATTTATTTAACGATGAAAGTGCCTTTTGTTGACTTCTAACTTCCAAATACTATGTTATCAATAGGCATAGAGGCAGGTGTTTCCAAGGGTGTCTCATTAACTCTAGCTACAAAGATGTGTCAAGTAGAAGAGAATTTCCTTAATAGATTTTACTACAGAAAACCTATACTGTGGAGTCCCTTGGGGATACTGGAAACTCTATTGCCAAAGGGATGCTTTATATACATAGTACACTGAATTTAACCTCAAGAGGCAAGTCCGTTTTGTACCCCAATACAAAGCCTTCATCTCTTTGTGCTTTGTAAGGCAAACTCAAGAAAACTGGTACCAGTGTTGGTACTTCAGCTGGGTTCTTCATCTTGCACGTAGAGTAAGCTGTTGGAACTGGAATAATCCTTTTGATTTGTGGCATTGTAACAACTCTGTGTAAAGATTATCTGAAAAGTGTAAAAAAAAGAAGCATGCAAAGAGAGAACATTCGACAGTATTTCTAAATCGGTAACCTCTATGACCTGCATCTTGAAACTGCTGGATTTATAATGTTAAATTGTGCAAATATTGTTTAAAAATATACCATGCATTATGTAACTATAAAATAAATCTGAACACTTTAAGCATTACCTGTCTATACATAAAAATCTAAAAGAGAAAACAATCAATGTGAGTTGTATAGCATTTGTGGTGATCTGAAGAAATATGTTTATCAGAATTAAACATGACTGAAATTAAAATGACAATAGTTTGTTCTCAGTTATGTGAAATACCCACAATCCTTAAAAGGTTGTCCAAACTTCGCAAAGTGCTTACCGTGTGAGCGCACCCAAAGCTATTTTTGTAACATAATTCATATTTATGAAGTAATTTGTATACTAAATAGGACAATATGTACTCCTTAATATGTATTTCATATGCCTGACTTGTTTTCCTGATCACAGCGAATTTATCAGTAAGTATAAATTTAGATAGAAAAGTATACCAAATCAGAACTGAAGCTAATGTGTATAGACATATTTTGGATTTTGTGATCAGGTGTAAATTTAAAACACAAAAAGCAAAAAACAAACAAAAAAGAACAAAAAAGAACAAAAAAAAAACCAGTTCTTTGCTATTCTTGTGAATTTAGCATATTATCTTCAGATTTGTTACCAATTGTGCATCTTAAAATAGGTTCCTTAGTTTTGTAGTACTGTGTCTGGGGCAGTTGTTATTTGCCGTCAGTTGTCTTGCTTTCCGGGATTCTATGAGCTTAATTCAAATAGTTTTCACTACAAATATTAAAAAAAAATAATGACTAAGGTAAATAGTATCTTAGATGCATCAGTATCCTGTTCTTTCATCCTTCTGACTACTGTCAGATAATCTAGTAGAACTGTAAACATCATGATAATCTTGGCTATCAAAGCCACACTGTAAAATGCTTGCATTGGCCTCAGATGAGCTCAAAGTCTGCAGCAACGATATGCCCCTGTGTTTGCTTGTGCTGTTAAATTTTAAGTCAAAACTGGTCAAAGGAATGAAGTATTTGATAACCAGAGATATTTAAAGATTTGTAGGAGCTCTCAGTTCCCAAACTGATATTCAGAAATGCATTGCCTTCTTGGCCAGCTTGTGTAGTGTGCGTGTGTGTGCGCGCACGTGTGTGTGGTATCCAGCTCCTATGGATTACTGCATTAATCTGTTGAATAACCAGGAAGGTAAACATAGACATTCTTTACAAATTATAAGGGGCAGATGTTTTTGTGAAGCTTCAAAAGTGATATGGTTAAAGTTGTAACAGCAATTAGATTATTAAGCACTAATTTCAGGGCTGTGAATTTGTTTCAAGATTAAAAAAACATGGTATTCTTGGAAGAGTGAGAGTGTATGTGTGTGTTTGCGTATGTATTCATACATATAGATAATTTGGAGATTTTTAAAATAGGAAAAAAATCTCTATGTGTATGTGCTGGTGCTTTTAAAAGTTTAATGTGTAATTTTAATTTTCATGACAATGTCTGTGAATACTTTCTATGAATATAAAAAATCCAAACAAATAATTGCTTTCTGATCTCAAAAGAAAAGCCAAGATTCATGCACAACAGCTTCTGTTCATCTGCAATTTCATAAGGACTTTTAATATGCCATTACCATGCATGCATGCATCCATGGATTAAAGGGCTCCTAATGCATACTGACAGGATAAAGACGCAAAGGCTTCAAAGAAAGTGTTTTAGTTTATCCTGTCAATAAAGTATGGATTGAGGAATCTTAAATAGACATTTATGGGAAGAAACAAAGCTCCATCCATGAACTGGGGATCATAGATCATTGGGATGATGCCTTTTATTCAGTGTGGTGATGCTTTGAACATGTTTCAAGGCTTGTGCAGAACTGTCAATGGCAAGAGTACCTGCCACCATCTCAAAGCTTGCTGTAGTATATTGGCTACTTCTATTCTTCTGCTGAAAGGTATAAATGTTCAAAATTTTTAGGAAAAAAAGTAATTCAGTGTATGTGATTATTTGCAGGTTCTAATTGTAAATGAAAGTAACAAATCCTTGGTTAAGGCTGATATACTTTCCTTAACTAAAGTCATTGTGCCTACATTAAACAGTGTATACTATTTTGCACCTGTCTCTCATTAGTTCTACTTGTACATTTTACGATAATGTAGTTAGGCATAAGTTCTGAGTTGAGTACAAGAACAGCTAAAATACTGTATCTACATTTTGTTGGCTTCAATTTTAATCTCGCTGTTAGTTTAACCCCTTAAGGTATGACATGTACGTTGGTACAGCGTTTTTAGTAGAACTTTGATTCAAATCTTGAAAAATCCAAGAAGTGCTAATTTCTAATGTGCTCTGACACATGATGGGCTTCTTGGCATTGCGTTCACGTCTATGAACTGTGTTAGAACAGTTGCAAAGGAAACTAGGTATTCTGAAATCAGTGAAGGGGTTGAGATAATATATTGTGTCCGTGTAATATAAATCAAGTTTTAAATTATTTTTCTATGAGATCAATAAAGATGATTCAATTCTTTAAAGTAAATCTTTGTGTAATTTTATGAGAAAGCAGCTATTAAAGTACAGTGATTCAAGTCTATAAGGCAATTTATATTCTATATTTAGTTTTCCATTGTGAATAATAAAGTGAATAAATATATTAATTAGAGAATCATTTAAGGCCATCTTTCTTTCATTGCTTTTTTTAAATATTTAATTTTATAAGCCATAAAAATGCATAATTTATACAGGGCATGGCCTCATGAGTAATATCAACAGGTATTTCAGAAATAGCAGACTACATCTAGAAACATATGGTGATAAATTATACTACCATTTGCATGATTTTTATATTGACATTGTATGAAATGAGCACAGTGAGTTTTGTTGTAATTGTTGTCGCATCCAAAGAGTTGGGGAGAAAAATATATTAAGAATGTATTTATAATCACTATTTTGAAATAAAGTAAAGAAAATGCATTGTATTGTTTTTACCCTGATTTGACTTTTAGTATTTTAGGTTAGTTTGTAAAACAAAAATCAAGTAATGCTATAAAACCTAATGTAAATCACAAAAAGGAACTGTTTTAATGACTTTTGTTTGCTTTTAATTACATCAAGGTATTAGAATTTATTAAATGCCATTTTTACAAAAGTATTAATAAAATTATTTGCTACAATGGTATTTCTGAAGCCACGGTTTGTTAAATATATCTATATTTCCATTATTTTTAGAAGAAATAAAACAGTAAACAAACTGATCGTATCGTTCAGATTTGAGGGTAAGATACATAGCTTTAGAATACCGTTTTGTATCCAACCTAATTGTTCAATCTCTGTTAAAAGATGCTTTCTTCACAAACGTCTTTGCAATTTGTTTTTCTTCCCACTGTCAGCCCCTTTGGAGAAGAGTGAGACTGCCAACAGAGACGGGCTTTGATTCTGGCCCATTCTCATGAGTTGGTTGGAATCTGGCATAACTTCAGATAAGCAAATACTAGTGTTCAGTCTTAACTATCTACTCAAGTAATTTTAGAAACAAACTGTGAGACCTCCAGATTTCATGGTCAACATGACTGATTATAAGTTAGTTTCTTATTTATGGGATAAATTGTGATTTATATTTGTTTCTTTTTAAGAAGACCTAACTTATCAGCCCATCATTTTGCACAGCTACTGTGGTAGAGGAAAATGAACCAATTGCACTGTGACTAATTTAAGGGCAGAGAACATACACACATGAAGTTGGCCAATAATGTTGATTAAGGCACTTAAGAGAACTGTAGAAAGGAACACTGAAATTATAAATTAAGATTGTTGTAGCCTTCTGTCTACAGACAGTGATGCTGAAAGTGTGAACAGTGTAGGTCTCATATATAAGTACTTTTGGGCTAAAGGTCTGTGTGTCATGGTAAGTGCATTGTGAAATTGCATTCTTGGAGTTATGAATCTTGAGCACAAGATTGGATCTCAGGCACTCTGGTATGTAGAAAAATGGCATCAAGTCAAGCATTGGTTTCATTTCCAGGGCTCATTAACTAGTCACTATGATCAGATGGGATAAATTAAAATGTCCTGTTTGTCATGTAACTTACTGGGAGTAACTGTGGGTGTATATATATATATATACATACATATATATATATATGTATATATATATATATATATATATATAAAGTTCATCTTATAATTGTTAGCTTTCAATTGAAGATTTCCTGAGGATCTATCCTTTGTTAAATTAAAAGCAGATGGAAGGTCAAGTGAATTTAATCACTTATTTTAGCCCTTAATGTAATTTTGATATTTTATTTATTTATTCATGTATTGTTTAATTTCAGTTGAGTTTCCATTAGTTGACATGACTGCATTTGTGAGTGTGAAAAATGAAGGAAGGAAACTGACTTCTTACATGAAGTAATATAATATTTAAAATGTTTTAAAATTAAGTGCTTATTCATATGTCTACAGAGGACAAATAAAGTGGAGCTCTGAGACACTTGAATATTTTGGGCTTTTCAGTAAAAATTATAAGATCATGTATGATAGAACACAGAGCCAAGAGAAAATTACACAGTTCTGCACTTTAGTTTGCCTTTGTAGACACTACCTAAAAAGCAGTTGGTTCAGGGGATTCAATAATAAAGTAAGAATGACAAACTACTTACCTAATTTTAGAACCTCATGAATTAGACCTTCAGAGTGATAAATGCAAGTATATAATGAATTATTTTTATTAGCTTTAGGAAGTGATATGTCTTTTAAAATTCCTACATGTTTCTCTTAGTTGGCAACTCACTAGACCTCGTTAACAAGCTAAGAAAGCCATGTTGTGTAGTGGATATTGCTTATGGAAATATTTGAAAATCACAGTAAGTTCTGTTCTCCCTCCCTGGGACTTGGCAATGTATATCTCCGTCATTGTTTCATGTAAACTGAAATTTTGTGCTATAATTTGGAGTTGGTATGCAGTAACTTTAATGCTGTTTTCACAAATAAAAGTCTTTCTTATAGGTCACATGTGTAGCCATTCAGTGTGTTTTATTAGTGGGAAACCAATGAAACTCAAATTTAAAAATGCAAATATTTTGGGTTTTAGATGATACAATTATTCTATTAGTTTACATGGATAGGACAGCCCTACCTAAATATATTCACATACACACACAAAAAGAGTAATACGTACAAACAGTGAATTATGCACAGAGGGAGATACCCAGCTGGTGTTAAAATGTTTTTGCATAAGTACCTAGATTTTCCAAAGAACACTGGGATTCAGGGCCCAAATGATAATTATCATACTTTTTGCTTTCACTTTCAATTGAAACCTGACCACTATGTCATACATAGTAGAAATTAGGCCCACTTGTGTCAAGTTTTAGTAGTGTGTGCTGTCATTAGATTTGCATTTGCTTTTCTTCCTTTACCAACTTCATCATCATCTTTAACATTACTGAATGAACAGTGCCACATTACCCGCAGGCAACCAGCCATTGTGCAAAACAAAGCTCTTATCACCCTTCGAAGATATAATTCAGAGAAGAGTATGCAGGCATTTAGATCCAAAATAAGGAGACCAAGGATGAGAATTTGCTTAAAAATTATTGAACATGGATTTTTTTAACAAAAGAAGGAATAGTTTCTTGAAAATTAAGACTAAAGAGCTGATACCTACATTATGATTTGGGAAGGAAAGGGCAAAGAATATTAACCATTATGGAAAAATGTCAAATTCCAGTTGTCTTTCTCTTGATAATTTCCCCAGTTTTGTTAACCTTCATTTCCTTCAAATGAATATGAATTTGAGGCTCTACCAACACAACAATAATTCAGATTTTTACAGAATTCACTGGCCAGAAAATGCATTTACTTACTTTTTATCCTCCCTGGAATTTTTCTCCTCTGATTGACTCACATTATGGATTGACTGACTGTCAGGGCCTCCTGAGAGGGCATTAGCTGTTAAAGTAATGAATAGTGTTTTTGCTTAATGAGAAAAGAAGGAAAACACGCATATTACACACAGAGGACTTTGAGAGGGAGCAAAAGAATTTGATACAAGTCCTCAGCTTTCCGGTCTTGCGGTAAAATGTTACTGAGCCTGCCAGGGTTTTTTTTCTTTTTCTTTCTCTTTTTCTTTTTCTTTTTCTTTTTCTTTTTCTTTTTCTTTTTCTTTTTCTTTTTCTTTTTCTTTTTCTTTTTCTTTTTCTTTTTCTTTCAGAAATGTGAGTTCAGTAAAAATCACCAAGTATCTATTTGAGAAGCCATTTCCTCCATGAACCCCTAGGAAGTCGTGTATCTGCCACGGATCCCCTTGCTCCATAGCAGGGTATGTCATGTTTGCCAAGTTCTCCCAGCTGGACATTGTTCTCTTCTGCTGTTACGAACAGCCAACACCTAGCTGAGAAAAAAAATTTCTCACTTATTTTGTAGGTAGTAGCAATAAGCACACAAAAGCTAAGGTTCTAAGTGTCATTTTACCACAGTAGGGAGCATTTCAATTGCATATATTTTGCATATTGCAGCTTTGTTTTGGTTCATCAGTTACCCTCCAGCCCACAGAAACAGCTAGATATGTTATTCATCACTCTCCTTCAGAAGTAGAAACCACTCTCTATCCTGGAAACTGTTATTTATAGAAAGAAACATCATGAGTTTTCTGCCTATTTCCTTCTGTAACTTCTAGAAATACAAAATTTTAGCAAGCTAAGTGATGGATTTAAAAGGAAATCCTTCTGACAGAAAAATAATTATAAGAAGATAGAGTGAGTTATCAGAAAAAAAAGTCAACCTTGGGAAGCTAGTTCTGGTGTTTTAGGTTTTCTCATATGTAATTAGAGTTCAATGCCTTAGCTCATGAGCTGGACCGAAAGAAATCAGTTTTCATTCAAGTCCTTGCATTAGCTACAGAAGTATATTATTGCTGACATGTTGGTCAGATTTGCCATGCATTAACCTAAGCATGGCTGTTATTTTCTCCTTGCACTATACTTCAGAAAACATTCATTTGCTCAGATTTGGTGCAGCTGCTGAAATGCTGCTGTATCAATTCTCACCATGAAAATTCACAAAGCATTTTTTTCTACATGCAAATGAGCAGTTACACAGAAATGGGCACTGGAAACAGCTTAAATCATTAGGGTTGGGAGAAGGAGTGTGTCCCTAAGAAAAGAAGGCTTTATAAACAAAACGTAGACATGTTACTAAAATTACAGTGGGGTCAAACACTTCCCTTTGAACTTGGTCACATTTTATGGGATTCCATGTGTGCATTATAAAGGAATCAGCTCAGCTGAGAGGCAGCGTTCCTACTATTTAGCCCTCTTGCTTGCCTAATCTGTGTTGCAGCGTAGAATGTACGATCACTAGCTTGCATAATTAGTCACAAGTGTGTATATAATTTCAGCTGGTTATCTCAGTAAAAATACATTGGTGAAATCCAGTTTCTTTCATGGCCTTTATACCACTGTAATCATCAAACATGAATGTATCTATTGGAGAATAGTGATGTTCAGTGTTGATTGACCTACACAGGAACATGGAGTATATTCATTCATTGAATTTTGAAGTCTGATCAATTGGTCTTTAGCCCTTCTCTTTTCAAAGGGTAATTAGAAGTAGAGAAGACAAAGACAAAACTACAGTCACATGTGTCAAAACCACTTTGGTCTAGGATCTGATTCTTCTTACACACAAGATGATTTTCTTTCACTTAAACTGCCCTATCTGGAAGTTCCTGAGAGGAGAATAAGGATCTGTGAGTGGGGGTATAAGAACTTGCTTTGTAACATAAGGCCATTTTCTATACATTTTTAGAGCAGTCTATAAATGGAATGAACTAGATATGAAATGCAGGCTTATTTATCCATGGCACTGTCCAAGGTGAGAATTGTTCTGACAGGAAAGATGGATGTTACTCAAGAAAATTTATTGGAATATGGGTTTAGACTAAGTGATCTTGGAGGAAAGGATGCTTTTAAGTCTAAGTCTAAGGACTCTCTGGTGCACACAATTATTCAATTCACATATCAGATGCATTTTCCTCTAAATATTCAAGTGCTTGTTTTGTCATAGTTTAGTTAGTATTATATGGTATATAGTACATGCTAGAATTACAAATCAATAACCCAAAAGTATCAGTTACATACCCGCATGGTATTACATAAGAAACATAAATTCTCCCTAATCTCTAATGTTTGCATTTTAAGTATCAGCAATCCAAATAAAACCTCTTATGTTTAATTTTTTTTTTTACAAAGGAAAACAGCCTTCTTTGTACATTGCACTGAAGATGGCACTCTAGTAACAACCTCATACTGGAGAGGATAAGATGTGCTTGTATTTATTACTTCAATCTTAAATTTCAATTTTTAGGTGCGT
>PVLD010031855.1:0-15291 GCA_004027595.1 Dinomys branickii
AGATGCATCTAATTACCTACAAAGCCTCAAGTTGATCCTTCTTTATGACACAATAGTATACCATTGTTTATAAATAAATTTTTTCTTTAACCATCCATATGTTCATGGGCATACAAGCTGTTTCCTAGATTTAGCTACCATAAATTCTGTTGCTAGAACTATGGATATGCATGTATCCCTGTAATGTGATATCTTTTATTCTTTCAGGAAAGATACCTAGAAAAGGAATAGCTGGATCAAATAGAATTTCTGGTTTTAGATTTTTGAGAAATTCACTGTACTGATTTCCACAGTGTTTGCACTAGTTTAGATTCCCACCAGCAATATAAAAGGATTTTACTTTTCTCCACAACCTCACCAATGTTTGTTATTATTTGATTTTTTTGATGATAGTCATTCTTTCTGGAGTAAAATGAAATCTCAGTTTTGTTACTTTTGTAAGTGTTGTTATTTTTGTGTTATTATTCCCTGACAGTATTTGATTTTTACTGTTGTTAAAATATAATACCTGCATATGATACAGATTTAAATTCAGGGAAAGATACAAACTGTAAATTATTTAATGAAGTCACAGAACTTATGGTAAATAAGAATCCTCAAATGGGGATTTTGGTTTGTTTGAATCTCCTCTATCCTTTCAAGAAAATTAGTAAGAAAAGATATTTGAATAGATGCTCAAGTGCAAAAAAAATAGACTACATTCACCTCCTTCATCAAAATCCCTGTGTCTTGATACTGTTATAGATGCTTGAATGTTTCCATCACCTTTGTTTAAAAGAAGCCTGGAATTCCAATTGTATCATGTTCATATGCTTAGAGCAGGCATACTAAGGGCTTTGAATTCGTGATAGGTACCATAGTTTATGACAGATACTGTACTTAGATGCTTTTTGAAGTAAGGTGCTCCAAGTCTGTCTGATTTTCCAGATATGTTCAAAGTATGAGGTACTAAGTGATGACTTAAACTTTTCATGCCCAATTTGAGTTTCAGTGGGTGTTAAAAGACGGTTCTAAGTATTTATTATATCAGCAAGAGAATTCTTTCCTTTTAATCTCAATAGAGGAATTTGCTTTGATATATTCTCTTTTCATGTTTTTTTTTCAGAATGAGTGACCTGAGTGCCATGCAAATGGGAATTTCTGAGTAGTAGAAAACAAATATAGGATAATGTGTTTATTTTGCCTCTAAACTATTATTTCCTATACTATGATCATTAAAAATAACGCTAAAGACCTTGGAGTTCATTTCATTTTTACAGTTTTGGGCAAGGAATTTGAAGGGATTCAACACCTCTGTGCTAGTTCCCCATAGCTGCATAATGTATGTGCAAATTTAACATTGTGGGTAAGGTGAACATTAGGTTTCATGGATGAATTAGTGGGAGTTAGAAGTGGAGTACTTTTACTTTGATAGAGTACAGTTGGCAAACCTTCTTCAAGCTTGCACAACTGTTAGCTTGTTACTTTTTACATGTTTAAGAAACTGGCTTCAAATAGTTAGTTATGTAGTTTAGACTATGTTCTAAGTTTAAAATCACTTTGCCATTAGAAAGAATGCTGACATTTCTTTTTTTCCTCCTAACACATTGTTTTATCTTAGCAGCAGAAAGAGTTAATTAAAAATCTGAATTCTGCTTAATAATGAAATATTTGAAAATAGTATCACAGCAACCTTGATTATTGCACTATTCTTGGACAATATTTTAATCCAGAAACATAAAATATTAAATGGTTTTCGGTCAAGTTCCTTAGTGCTTGGATAATAAAACAGAACAGAGAAGAAATAAAGTACTATGAAATGTAAAGAGCTACTTTTGTGTGTGTGTGTGTCTTTTTGAGACAGGGTTTTGTTATGCGCCTCATAGGTCTCGATGTCTCAACAATCCTCCTTGCCTCAGCCTCCCAAGAGCTGGGATTACAGGTGTGCGCCACCACACCTGGCCAAAAGAGCTACATTTTAAACTGTGTGGTGGCGTATGCCTGTAATTCCAGTTACTCTGGAGGGTGGGGCAGGAGGATAGCGACTTTGAGGCTAGTCTGGGGAATTTAAAAGATGGTTTAAAAATAAAATACAAAGTTCTAGGGACATAGCTCAGTGGTAGATGGCAGAGCACATGCCCCACAATGTGCCAGGCTTTTTGGCCCAATCTTCTACACGTTAAATGTCAGGGAACAGATCTCATCATGTTAAAGCCTTGTATTCTATTCAAATTCCAACAAGGGCAATGTTGAGTATGTAAATTAGCCATCAAGGAAAACAGTGTGCCTGGGAAACAGTTCAGGGGCAGAGCACAAGCACGAGGTCGTGAGTTTGATTCCTGGTACCAAAAAAAAAAAAATGTGGATGTTGCTAAAAATGTTGAAAACAGAACTACATGAGAAAATGGAATAAAATTCAGGTAGAAATGCATGAAATCCTGTCATTTTCAGTAACGTAGATAGAAGTAGACAGCAGTATGTTAAATTAAATAAGCCAGGCACAGAAAGACTTGATCTCCTTCATATACAGAATTTAAAACAGTTCAACTCAGAAACAGAATAAAATGGTGGTTCCCAGAAACTAGAGAAGTAGGGATTGGTAAGACAGATGCTGGTGAAAGGAAACAAAATTTCAGTTAAAAAGGAGGAATGTGTTGAAGGAATATGTGACTACAGTTAATAAAAATATATGATATTCTACATATGAAATCTGCTAAAAGAGATTTTAAGCATTTTTCCACAAAATTATAAATATGTGAGGTCATAGTTACCCACTCCACAGTATATACAATATAGACAGGTACATATATACATATTAGTGTCATGTTTATATATATATATATATAATTTTAATTACAAAGTCCTAAACACCTAAAAGCCAATTATAATTTGATATTTTGTACTACACTAAAATGAAGGAGATGCCTATCTAGTTAGACAATTTAGGAAGGAAAGTGGAGGTACAAATGGACAAGGACTAGTAGTTGGTGGAGAACACTTAATGTCTTCCATTCTAACTCACAGTCCTCAATGAGCCTCTTAAAGACAATATTATTGATAGAGAAGATAAGACAATAAATTTCTAAGGTTACTTGCAAAACAATAAAAGTAGATTAGAAATTAAAATCATTTAACAAACACTGATTAGGAATTTGCTATATCTATATACCATGCATTGTACTATGCTTTCCTGTTGTGCAAATGTGTACACACACATTGTGTGCATTTGTGTGTAGGTAAGTTTCCAAATTGTTCATGATCTATGAGTGCTAATCAATAGCAGGTATTGATATTTCAATAAATATTTCCTCATTAACTTGAATTGAGGTCACTGGTTACTGCCATGTCATTCAGACCTGTGAATATTCTCTGTTTCTTACTTGAACTCTCTCTCTCTCTATCTTGACAGATACTCCCTGTCATAGGCTTGTTTTTCTTTTTGGTGTTCTGCTGTGGCACTGTTAATCCATTTTGATTGAAACAGGGTCCTGGAAGGAAAATTGGTGGTTTCTTATGGTGAGAGTGTTGCAAAAGAGTGATAAAAAGGCTTACTATTAGGTATGCTTGGAGAAAGAATCATGATTTTGTAATTTAGAAAGTACTCTACTGATTGTACTTCTTTTAAATCTGTATGGATTATCAAATTATTTAAGCTATTTCAATATGTATATTTTGATTGATGTAACTTTTGTCATCTCCTATTGTTATTTTGCCTAAACAACACGTGATAGAGTTTTACAAAAGCAGAGCATTTTTTTTTTTATTTTAAAAGTACAAGAACAAAAACATTAGCAAACAGACACACAGTAGCACAAGAACAGTACAAAAACTGAACTACAGGTGGCAGAGGATCGACAATGGTTGTTGTATTACACATTGATAACTTCAAAGTATATGCTCAGGACAACACAAATAGACATACAAGACTGATCAAACAACTAATCATCGATTGTTCCTTGAATCAAAACGACGTGAGACAACAGTGCAACCATGTCAGCCATACTGCACATACACACATACCTGCACAGCTATCCCCCTCTTCCTCCTCTCCTTCCCTTCATCCTGATTGCTCTCTACCCTTGAGCAGTCTCCATACCTCCCGATTTATATTCCCACCTCCAGGTTCCTACACTAATGATACAATATGCTGTTTGCACATGTACATCTGATTTACCTCATTTATGAGTATGGTCTCTAATTGTGACCATTTGCCTATAAAAGCCCCTAGTTTGTAAAAGCAGAGCATTTGTCTTTCTTGTTTGGTGATATCCATTTCCATCATAATATTTGCACATGTAGTCATGTAATTTAGTATCATCTGACTTGTGAAAATAATTACAGGTGGCATATTTATTATGTAAATTAAAATTAAGGCCATTTTAGGAATATAAGGTTGAAATAAATTGAAAGAAAACATTATAGAAGGTTATCATGCTTAAGTAAAAATACACAGTATATGTCAAAAATCAGAGGTATTTCTTACAGTGCTATAATTTATACATTTATCTAGCCCCTTGCTGTTATCTATGGAAGTAAATCAAATAATGAACTAAAATTTAGTAAAAACTGGAACCATCCCTCCAAATTATTATCATTATTATTTTCACTGAACCAAAAGCTTAATTAAAGTTTAGAAAAATCTAGTAATGCAGTTATAGCTGGAATTGAAGTATATGTTTTCAATATTGAATTGGCAAAAATGTTTATAAAAAGGTTCTCTTTTCTTGGTACTGGGAATCAAACTCAGGACCTTGCACTTGCCAGGCAAGCACTTATGCTATTGAGCTATATACCCGGCCCTTGAAAAGGTTCTCTAATGAACACTATTTATTTAAGTTCACACACTGCAGGCAATCATATTTTTATTAATAATATATGTTTTCAATTGGATGTGCATATTGCACCTTGATCATTTTTACTTACCTTTATTCTCTGCTCCTCCTTTCCTCCTTCTCATGTCCTCTTGCCAGCTCCACATACTCTAGCTCCCTATTTCCTACCATCTGTCTTTTTACTTTGCTGTTTAAATTCTTGACCGTTGTGTCAAAAATCAGATGGCTGAAAATGTGTGAGGTTGTTTCTGCATTTTTTATTCTATTTCATTGGTCAGAAAATCTGTTTTTGTCCCGGTGCCATGCTGCTTTCATTCCTATAGCTTTGTATTATAATTTAAAACCCAGGATTGTCATAGTTCCTAGGTTGGCTCAGGTTTGCACTGGCTATTCTTTGTTTTTTAGTCTCAAATAAATTTTAAATTTGTTTTCTTCAGTTCTTGAAAACTGCTGTTGGCATTCTTATTGTAATTGCATTAAATCTACATATCAGTTTTGGTATGATGGCCACTTTGACAATATTGGTTTGCCTAGGCAGGAATAATGGATGTCCTTCCATTTTCTGATGTCCTCCTCAGTCTCCTTTTTAGTGCGCTATAATTTTTGTTTTGAGGTCTTTCACTTACTTGATGAGATTAATTCCTAGCTATTTAGTGCTTTTTTGAGACAGGATCTAATTATATATTTTAGGCAGGCCTGAAAGTAACTGCATAGACAAAGCTGGCCTTGAAATTATGCTGCGTTAGCCTCATAGATGCTGGAATCACAGGCATGAAAAATGATGCGTGCCAAAGCTTTTGAAACTATTGTGATTTGTGGCTTTATTTCTTGGTGGGTTCACTGTTTATGTAGAGGAATATTACTGATTTGTGGGGTTGAATTTTTATCCTAATCTTTGCTTAATTTGTTTATTAATTAATTTGTTCTATGGGGTATCTAGTGGAGATTTTAGCATGTTTTATGTAAGAGATTATGCTTTCTGCAAATAAAGTTTAATTTCTTCCTTTCTTATACATTTTAGTTTTATTTCTTTAATTTGCCTGGTGTGGATAAACCTTTTCATACTAAAATACATCGAATGGGAGTATTGAGAGTGGATGCCCTCATATTGTTCCACTAGTATGATTTTGAGAGTGATTTTTAGCATAAATGGCTTTTTCTATGTCAGGTAAGATAATTCTCTATCTTGATCAAAATTTCTATCATGAATAGATAATGCATTTTTTCAAATGCTTTTCTCTGCATCTATTGAGATGATCATGTGATCTTCTCTGTATGAGGTGTAATACATTTATTGATTTATGCATGTTGAAGTTTGTTTGTGTTCCAGGGAAGACCCTGACTTGTTTATGATATATGTTTTCCCTAATGTTTGTTGCATTGTGTTTGCAAGTATCTTGTTGAGAATTATTCTTCTACATTCATCAAGCAAATTGGTCTGTAGTTTTCTTTAACTTGTTGAGTTCTTTATCAGTTTTTGTGTCAGGATAATGCTAATTTCAAGAAATGAATTTGGCAGTGCCCCTTCTCTTATAAGTTCATGGAAGTGTTTGAGGGATAGTGTCATTAGTTCCCTGAGGTTCTAGTAAAATACAATATAAAATTCTTTTTGATACTGGAATTTTCATTATTGGTAGAGATTTTATTTCTGGCTCTTTCCTTGTCTGTCATTAGTCTGTTCAGGTTTTTTCTTTTTGCTTTTGCTTCCATTTTGGTAAATTGTATATGTCTAGAAATTTGTCCATTTCTTCAAGATTTTCCAGTTCATTAGAATATACATTTTTAAAATAATTTTTATAATCCTCTATAATGTCCATTAAGTTTCTCTTTTTTCATTTTATTTTTGAGACAGGTTCTCACTATGTATTCCAGGCTGGCCTTAAACTCACAGCAGTCTTCCTGCCTCAGCCTCTCAAGTGCTGGGATCACAGGTGTGTGCCACCATGGTTGACCTCTCTTTATTTCATTTTTAACTGTATTGTATGAGTCTCATCTTTCCTTTTATTTGTAAGGGTGGCTAAGGGTTTATTAATCCTGTGTATCCTTTCAAAGAACCAATGCTTTGATTCATTGATCTTTTATATTTTTAGTCTCAATTTCATTAATTTCTGCCCTAAAATTTAAAATTTTTCTTCCACAAGTTTATTAATTTGGATTGTTCTTGTTTTCCTAGAAAATTGAGATGCATAGTTAGATTATTTATTTGGGATCACTCTTGTTTTTACTATGGTCATTCAAAGGTCTGACCATTTCTCTGAGAACTACTTTCATTGTATTCTATATTTTCTGGTGTCTTGTGCTGACATTATCATTTATTTTCTATTTCTTTAACTGTGCCTCATCGCCTTAGATATAGTTTGTTTTGGAGAATGTCCTCTGTGTTTGTTGCTGAGAAAAAGGTGCAGTCTACTGTTTTTGGATGATACACTCTGTAGAAAACTATAAAGGCCATTTTTTCAATGATGTAGTGCATGTCTCATATTTCTTTGTTGACTTTTTTTATCTGGTTGACTTATATATATGTGAAATTAGGAAGTTTAAGTCCCCCAATAGAATTATATTATTATCTGTCTGTCCTTTTATATCCAGAACTAACTTTAAAAAATTAAATCAGGTGTGGGAACATTTGGTACATACATATTTGCAGAATTTATCTCTTCTTGTTGAATTTTTCCCTTTACTCTTATATGGTAGTTTTCTTTGTTTTTCTGATCAGTTTTGGTTTGGGTTTATTGTTGTGTAGAGTATTGTTTTTTCATCATTTCACTTTTAGTCTATGTGGTTTTTTGTTTGTTTGTTTGTTTGCTTCTATGAGGAGTGTATCTTTCAGCTAATATATACTTGGGTTTTGTTTTTGAATCAATCTACCATCTATGTCTTTGACTGGGGAGTTAATACCATTGAGATTGAGCATTAATATTTACAAGTATATACCAAATTCTGCCATTGCATTATTTTCCCTTTCTGATTTATTTATTGGTTTCCTTTTTTTAACTACACTCCTAGTTGGATGTTTTTTCATTCCTCTGGGCTCTGTGATGATATTGGCTTCACTCTCTGTCTTTTGAATACTTTTAAAAATGCTTGTTTTGTGGTTGTAAGCTTCTCTAGGTCTTTTTCATCATGGAAATCACTTCTGCATCAATTTTCAAAGATAATTTTGCAGGGTATATTCATATGAGTTAAAAATTTTTCCTTCTAGGGCCGGAAAATCTACTCCAATGTCTCCTGACTTTTAAGGTTTATATTAAGAAATCTGTTGTCATTTTGGTAGGCATGACTTTATGTGTTGATATTTTTTCTCTAAAAACAGCATTTTTTGTGTTGAGTTTCTGAGATTTTGATTATGATGTCTTGTAGACAGGTTATTTTTCTGGTCATTTCTCTTTCGGGTTCTATATGCCTCAGTTAGCTGAATGCTGAAGTCTTTATCTACACTTGGAAAATTTTTTAACATAAAGTACTTTCATTGTAGCCTTAAAATATTTTAAAGCGAGCATAGAAACTTGAAATTATTTTATTTACAGTCAGTACCTGAGGGGGATTTTCTCTTTACTTTTATTCTGAAATACCTCTTAATTCACAAATTAGTTTGAACTAGCATTTAAAATTTTGAGTAAATTAGAATAAATTTATGTATAGCTTCAAAAATGTCAGTCTTATTTCGATTTCTGCTTTTATTATACATTAACACAATGTAGATTTGTTTCGGTTTGAATTTTTTCATATGTTTTCATCTAGGAAATAGTTTCTTCCATTTAAGAGATTTGGAATTATCATTTTCACAGAAAATAGGACATGTTTTATAATTATTCCACAAAATAATATTTAATATTAGAATAGAATGATTCTGAAAGATAAATAATAAAAATATTGTGGAGTGTTTTTTAAAATTTATTTTCTGAAGCTTAGGAGAAAAAGGGACTTTCTAAAGAGCAACTATTAATACGTTAATATGTTAGTCTTCCTTTAGGGAGATATACAGTAATGAAACAAACTTTTAGATGTAAGTAGAAGTTACAATTTAGCTAATGACTTCTGCCCTTAAAAATTTAGTTAGGTAGGAAGGATAATTTGAAGAGCATTATTTACAGCAGGGCAATTATACCTTATAACACTAATTCATCTTTCCTTAACATTAGCAAAAATCTCAAGCTAGTTTTGATTATAAACTAGTTCAGGAACACATATACTAAAAAGTCACACAGAAAAAGGATAGCATGACTTGTCATCAAAGTAAGCGTATGAAAAGCTTCCTTTTGTTTGGAATCATTTTTAAAAGTGACAAGTGACACCATAGGTTTCCTCAGGTTGAAATTGTTTGTACTCCATAATTAATTGGTTTAGGCCAGTTCTTTAGTAATTGATGTTCATGTGTATCTTTCTCATGAATACATCGTACATCTTTATATTCCCCACAGCATCTAACACAGCCTTTTGCTTGTAGTGAGCACTCTAAACAGCTTTAAGGAGGTGAGTAGAAAAGGCAGTACATACACAATACAAAAGTGTATATGAGTGGCAGCCTCTTGCTATATAAATAGCATATACAAAATGAAAGAAAAGATAAATTCTTCATTTTCCATAAGTTTGGGAGTCTCTTGGATGATTATGTGATAAAGGAGTATGGTATATTTTTGAAAGGAAAGAACTGAATGTGAAAAGAGAAATGTATCTGCTCAGTGTGGCACAATGTTAAGCCAGTGAATAGTATGAAAATCTTTTAAAAATGTAATTTTAAGTAATAAATTTATAAAAAACAATGTGGTGACTGTTTTGCTGTAAATACCATACTCTATTACATGATTTGGATTGCTTCTTTCTTTTGTCATATATGCTATCTTATAGGGGCGCTCTTTCTTTCTCCTCTGGGACAATTATAATGGTGCTTCTTCACAGTACAAATAATATCATGCAACTTTAAGTGGAGGAAAATAAGTTTTTGCACCATTTTGCTTATAGAAATTGTATTGTGAAGACCTACTATAAGGGATGGCGACTTTTAGCATATCATTTTAAGATAGAATAATTCTAGTCTTAGTGCAAAATTCAAAATGTGTCTTGAGAAACATCCTGGAGGGGTTGTAAAGAGTTAACTTTGCAGTCCTGACTTTGCCAGTGTTGTTTCACCCCTCCCCTGGCTCTAGATAAACATTGTATCTAAAGGGGAACATATAGAACAGAGTACAGAAAGTATATATCATTGTGGCTGGAGCCTGACCGGTCACATGGCATAAGGAAAACAACTGTGGCCAGGCCTAAACATTCCAATCTATTACCATGGAAACCAAAAATGTATATAAGGTGGGAACAAAGGCAGTTAAGGGCTACATCTCTGATTGGCAAATCGGAGATGGGCAGGGACTGGTCCAATTGGTTTTAATTAAAGTTAATTAAAACTCCATTTGTTCTGAATGAGTTTTTTGATCTCCTGCAGAGTTCAACCTGATTTTTGATTTTTGCTGAACACTACTTTTTCTAAAATTAATCCTTAGGAACAAACATAGTCTAAGCTTTGCACAGCAGCAGTATCCTAGCCAATGAGGTTTGTTTCAAATGGATAGGAACATAGTCTAAAAAAGTTATGAGCACTTTATTTTTGCCACACCTAAAGCTTTTTAAGTTTTTTGAACAAACCACTTCATATGTTGGTTTTTCAGCTCTCTTCTTGTCTCTATGTTTATATATGTGTGTTGTAAGTGAATGTGTACATATGTATATATGTACATACACATACATGTGCAATTCTTTATTACATATACCTATATGTCATGCTACCAAACAATTGCCTTCTATCACCTTGGAGAGGATAATTTTGGTTTAATCTCTTTGTATGCTGAAGATTAGTAATGATATTCTACCTTTACTCTAACTTTCAAACTTGCTATGAGTGGAAGAAAGCTTAATGATTGTCATCACTATACAGTCGCACCAGGATTAAGTAAACTGTTCATCTCTGTGAAATGGAGTATTGTCATAATTTTCTACACATGCTTGGAGATATTTAGATATGCAAAAGGAGCATCATATGGAAATGGTTTTCACCAAGGTACCACTGGGTGTGGTTTTGTACGTTGCAGTGAGCCTCCTGGCATTTTTGGCAGTTCAGTTTCCTGGAAAATGTATTACTTTCAAACATGAGTAGTTGATGACATACATAATATGTAAATTTGAACACATAAATCTCCTGAATGACACATTAATTTATGTAAGCTTATAAGAATGTGGGATTAGATGTTAATTAAATATCTTCAAAGGTTCCCTGACTTATTCAGTTGTTTGTCTGCTATCTTTGTAAAGTAGTGGAGGAAGGTTTAAATAATAATTTCACACGTATCACTCACATTTCCTATTAAGTTGTCAGTTTTTCATAGAAAAAAATCAATTTATTTAAGAAAAAAGCATTTTTCTTTAGTTATAAAGACAATTCTGTTCTATTACAATGGTTGCATTTGTCATGTATGATAGATATACAAAAATACAAGTGTTTTGAACATTAATAATTTAAACTTCAAACACAGTTCTTGAACATATTTTAGGTATTACTATATCTTTTATTATACCAAATTGAGTAACAGTAATTGTCAATGAAATTTCTTAGCATAGATTGTTGGAATATTAGTCCTTCATAGTATTTTAAAAATATTAGTACCTTGTAAATAGCCAAAATACAAAGTTCATGGATATAAAACTATCCCTCTCCTTTTTCTTAGGTATATAGTATGCACAGTTGTACCTCTGTGTGTGTAAAATAATGTTTCTAATTTTATGTAATGTACATATTGAGATAAAAAGCTAATGAAAAGTCTTAAAAGCGTACAGGCATTTTTCCTATCATCCTATATAATCAGATAATTAACCTAAATACTTGAATTTTAATAAAGCTACATAATGTGTCCTATAAATATTAACCCAATGAGTGCTGGTTCTGTGGATATCTTTCAGTACATTTACTTCTCTGAGGCTTAGTTTCTCATTTTCAAATAGGGATAATAGAACCCATATCACAGAAAATGTAGGGAATTAAAGGAAGTTCATATGGACTGTAACATATACCTAGACACATAGTAGGTATTGATTTACCAACAAGTTTCCTTGTCTTTAATCATCTAATAACAGTGACAAAACACAATTTACTTTACAACATAATCAAAACTCTTCCTTAACTGAGATCTGAAACAGAAGGAACAGTGAAGAATTTCTCCAGGAACTCTGTGGTATTGTTTCTAATTTCTTCTATAAAGGGACCAGATTGTATAGATGCCTAATTTTAGCATATATTATTTATTTTGTAAAGGAAATGAGAAGGATAAAAATCAGGATGCATCTGTTTTTGGACTTTTGCAATTCAAACATGTAAGTTATCTAGACAAAAATTCTTATGCTGCCTCAGCTTTCATAGTAGAAGACATATTCTACTCAACTTGGTTTCAACAAATATGTTGACCTAAAGATTATTTCTAGTGGAAAATCCTAACTCTTTAAACCTAAATAAATCTAAATACTATATGTCATAGACATGAGATAAGATTAGCAATATCAACAATAGTGTAAAAGGGAAAAAAGGATTTAGAGGAGGAAAGAGGGAGGTGGGAGGAAAGAAGAGAATTAAAAAAGAATCAGACTGTATTATATACATACTCACTCCCCAAGATGACTGTGAGAGGCATATGTTGCACACATACAATAATAATAAAAATAAATAAATAAAATTAGCATAGTACCAATAGCCAAAAAAGAGGAATTCAACTACTGTACACAAAGAAATTTTAAATATTTGAGGTAATGGATGTGTTAACCAGCCCGATTTGGTCAATTCACCTTGCACCTTATAAATACATACAATTATTGCCAACGTAAAATAAAATAAAACTTAACAAGTAAAAGAATTAAAATCACAAAAGAGAATGTAACAATATGACTTGTTTTTTTTTAAATTTTATTTTATTTTAAAAAAATAAAAGTACAAAAACATGCGAAAAAACAGACACCAGTTAGCATAAAAAATAGTACAGTCACAACTAATCTACAGACAAGGTGACATGGTCTCAACAGTGGTTATTGCTTTATCCATTGATATCTTCGAAGTGTAAATATATGAACCCATAAACAGACATGGAAATTTAGTCAATTAATCTTCTCAACAACAGAAAAAATACAAAACCCAAAAATCCAAAGACAAAAAACAAAATAGGCAAACAACAACAACAACAACAAAGAAGAAACCACCAATAGTTGCTGCTTTGCATATTGATATCTTCGAAGTGTGTGTTCAGGATAACACATACAGACATACAAGATTGATCAAATAACCCGTCATCAATTATTCCTTAGCATTAAGTGATATAATACAATAGTAGAACCATGTTAGCCCTCCTGTATATATGTATATTCATATATACATAAATACGTTTTTGTCTCTTTCTTTCCCTCGTCCCATCTGTTCTTTGTTTTAGAACAGATTTCCTTCATGACTCTTAGTTTATATTCCCACGCTCGGGTTCTTACACCAGTGATACAATATGTTGCCTGCACATGTATTGCTGATTTATTTCACTTATGAGTATGGACTCCAGTTTTGACCACTTGCCTACAAAGTCCCCAAAACTGTCTTTCTTTATAGCTGAATAATATTCCATTATATAGAAATGCCACAATTTTTTAATCCAGTCTTCTGTGGATGGGCACTTAGGTTGATTCCACATTTTAGCTATTACAAATTGTGCTGCTATAAACATGGGTGCACATATGTCAGAGTGATATGATGTTTTCAGATCTTCTGGGAAAATACCCAGAAGAGGAATAGCTGGCTTGAATGGAACCTCTAGACATAGTTTGCGGAGAAATCTCCAAACGGCTCTCCACAGTGGTTGCACCAGTCTGCATTCCAACCAGCAGTGTAATAGAGGCCCTATTTCTCCACAGCCTCGCCAGGATCTGTTATTGGATGACTTTTTCATACTGGCCAATCTTAATGGGGTGAGATGAAATCTTGATGTTGTTTTTATTTGCATTTCTCAAATGACTAAGGATGTGGAACATTTTCTCATATATTTATTTGCCATTTGTATTTCTTTGTCTGAGAATTGTGTTTTCATCTCAGATGCCCATTTCTGGATTGGGTCTTTGAATTTGGACAGGTACATGTTTTTTAATTCTTTGTATGTTCTAGATAGAAGACCTTTGCTGAGGGACAGCCAGCTAGGATTTTTTCCCAATTTGTGGGTTTTCTTTTTACTCTGCTGGTGATTTCTTTAGATGTACAAAAAATTTTCAGTAGGATGAGGTCCCAATTATTGATTCTTTGAAGTGTTTCCCTTGCAGCTTCATTTTTGTTCATGAAGTCTCTCTCTATTCCTATGCCTTCAAGATTTTTACCTACTTTCTCTTCCAATAGGTTTAGTGTTTCTGTTTTAATGCTGAGGTCTATGATCCATTTTGACCTGAGTTTGGTGCATGGTGATAGACTGGGGTCTATTTTCAGTTTTCGGCAAGAGGCTAGCCAGTTTTTCCAGCACCATTTATTAAATAGGCCTTCTTTTTTCCAGTGGGTTTGCTTGACCCCTTTGTCAAATATTAGGTAGCTGAGTGGGTTTTTTGCTGTGGTTGCATCTTCCAGTCTGTTCCATTGATCCTCAGGTCTGTTTTTTAGCCAGTACCAGGTTGATTTTATTACAGTTGCTTTGTAGTATAATTTCAGGTCAGGGATTGTGATTCCATTGCATTCCTGGGATGAATCCTACCTGATCGTGGTGTATAATTTTCCATATGATTCGCTGTAATCCATTAGCCAGTATTTTGTTGAGTATCTTTGCATCTATGTTCATTAGAGAGATTGGCCTGTAGCTGTCTTTCTTGGTTGTGTCTCTCTCTGGTTTTGGTACCAGTATAATACTTGCCTCCAGAAATGTGTTGGGGAGAGTTGCTTCCTTTTCGATTTCATTAAAGAGTTTGAGGAGTGTTGGCATTAGATCTTCTCTAAATGTTTTATAGAATTCTGCTGTGAATCCATCAGGGCCTGGGCTTTTTCTTGTTGGTAAGTTTTTAATGACGTTTTCAATCTCATTAATTGATATTGGGTTATTCAGGATATTTACGTCTTCCTGATTCAATTTTGGCAATTTGTACCTTTCTAAGTATGTGTCCATTTCTTCTGTATTTTCTATCCTATGGGAATACAGATTTTCAAAGTAGGTATTAATGATCTTTTGTATTTCTTTTGGATCTGTAGTGACTGCCTCTTTTTCATTCCTTTTTGCATGAATTTGAAATCTTTCCCTTCTTTTTTTGATAAGGTTGGCTAGGGGTTTATCAATTTTATTTACTCTTTCGAAGAACCAACTCTTTCATTCACTAATTTTTTGTAGAGTTTTCTTCATCTCTATTGCATTAATTTCTGCCCTGAGTTTTATAATCTCCTCCCTTCTTTGGGCTCTTGGTTTGGCTTGTTGCTCTTTTTCTAAGAGTTTGAGGTGTATCA